>PHNY01257625.1:13087-23187 GCA_003724115.2 Anethum foeniculum
CTTTCAACTACAACACGTTACCTTTTTTATTTTTCCCAAATAAAACAGTTCTTTTTCTAAAAATATAATGTGAAAATCTATTTAATAAAATAGAATAATAATATTATAATTATTAATAACTGACAAATTGCCTTTTGAACTAAAACACATTATCTATTCTAATTTTTTAAAACCAAATTTCCTTATCTTTTAAAAATAATATAGACAGTTCTATTTAGTAAAAAAAGATAATAGTATTATAATTATCAAAANTATCACCCTTTCAAACTAAAACTGATTATAAATTTAAATCAATCATATAATACTAACAATTTCAATTAGATTAAATTAAAAAATCATATAATATTAAAGAAATATGTGCATGGCACGAAGTTTAAATTATCTATATATACTATACTATTACATAAAATCCGAAACATTGAAAGTTTTGGTTTAATGGTTTACGTTTCGGTCATTTAATTTGATAATAAAATAATCTATAGTATATTATAATAGACGAAACATTGAAAGTTTGGTTGTCTGGTACCTGTTTTTCGGTACAAACTAATTTTACCTAATTACCCTTACTTATATATTTTCAAAAAAGTAATATTCATAAAAAAAAAATGTATACACTATATAAAAATATCACATGCAGTTACCTCTTTTATCACGTTACCTCTTTTAATCAAAAATGTTACGTTTTTTATTTTTCTTAACCAAAACAATCAAAACACGTTAATCAGTTACCTTTTTCAGATATTGATTACCTTTTTCAACAAAAACATGTTATCTTCTCTATTTTTTCCATCTAAACATTTCCTTTTCCAAAAATATCACGGACAAATGAAATATTTCGTTTTTTAAATATATCACAGGCAATCAAAACATCTCTTTTTTCAAGGGCAACTAAATATCTCTATTTTTTTAAAAATATCTCGGGCAAGTATATTTAATAAAGTAAATAATAATAATAATAATAATAATAATAATAACAATAATTATTAATAACTAATCAGTTACCTTTCTCATATCACGGGCCACTTATATATCTCTCTTTTACAAAAATATAACAGTTAACTAAAACATCTCATTTTTTCAAAAATATCACGGGCAAGTCTATTTAATAAATTAGAATAATAATAATAACCTAACCGATTACCTTTTTCAGCTAAAATACATTATATATTTTATTTTTTTCTAACCAACCCTCTACTTTTCCCAACATGTTATGGATAACTTTATTTTAATAAAATAAAAAAAATAATATTATAATTATTAATAACCAACCGATTATCCGTTTCAACTAAGGCGCACTATCAATTCAAATAAAATTAAAGATATCACGGACAACTAAAATATCTCTCTTTTCCAAAAATATAACGGTTAACTAAAACATCTCATCTTTCCAAAAATATCCTGGACAAGTCTATTTAATAAATTTGAATAATAATAATAATAATAATAATAATTATTATTATTATTATTATTATTATTATTATTTATTATTATTATTATTATTATTATTATTATTATTATTATTATTATTATTATTATTAACCTAACGGATTACCTTTTTTCAGCTGAAATACATTATATTTTTTATTTTTCTAACCAACCCTCTATATAGACAACTCTATTTTAATAAAATAAAATAGTAATATTATAATTATTAATAACCAACCGATTATCCGTTTCAACTAAGCCGCACTATCAATTCAAATAAAATTAAAGATATAATATTAAATTTTTTAATTCAAATAAAATTAAAAAAATTATATAATATTAAATAAAATTCGTGCATCGCACTGATTTTAAGCATCATTTTTATCAATTGAAAAATATCATTTTTACGTTTTTTATTTTCTCTAACCAAGTTCCCCTTATTTTCCAAAAATAATATGAACATTTATATTTAATTAAATATAATATAATAACATTATAATTATTAGTAACTAACTAATTATCTTTTTAAACTTAAATGCACTATCAATTTAATTAAAATTAAATTAAAAAATTATATAATATTGAAAAAAAAGCCTGTGCATTCTAAGCTAGTAATTACATAATGTGAAAAGGGGCATATAGTAGACTAGTTACTCTTCTAAGCTAGTAATTACATAATGTGAAAAGGGGCATAGTAGACTAGTTACTCGGATAATAATGTGTAACAACCGTGGTTTGGCAGAGAAGCAAGTCAAAAATGGTGTCGCGTAAAATTAATTTTATGAAATGTCGTAGCCAGAACCGTGTTGGAAGATTCGGAGCATGTGCTCGTAGACTTTACTAAGGTCAAGTCAACTCCTCGAATTTTTAGTAATTTCTTATGCTCAATATCAAACTTTTTGTTAACTTCTATGAAACTTAAATTCAATTATAATCTCCTTTTTACTTTGAGTAGATGCTTTTTCTCAAATTGTTTATGCGAGTAAATTATCCCAAACAACAACAATTTGACAAAGATGGGGAGATGTACTCCCTCAGTTCAAGTGATTTCTTATCATTTGGATTGGACATGGAGACCAAGAAATAAGAGTAAAGTATTAGAAATTGTAAGAAAAGTGGGTAAAGTGGTGGGACTTATTAATATTTAAGTAATTAATTAGAAAAATAGTGAAAGTTAGTGGGAAGAAGTGAGCTCATTAAAGTTTTTAAATTATTAAAATTTTACTATTTTAGGAAAATTTTGAAATGTAAAGAATTGGATGGGACATCCCAAAATATAAAATGATAAGAATTAAAATGGAGAGAGGGAATATTTGAAAGGAATTTATGTATTGGGTTCGTCATGTTTCATTGTCACGGTTGACGATCAAAATGTTTGAATGTTATTTCAAGTTTTCTTTTTGCTAATAACAGTGACTCGAGATAACCATTCAACTAAATTTATGAACTATGTTTGTTTTGAGGTAATATAATATCTGAATTATTATGAATATATTATAATTTCAATCATCAATAATTTCCTGATTTATAGTTTTATAAAATGTATGAAAATTTAAAGAATTAAAAAGGATTATTATAAAATAAAATAAAATGAAATGAAATTTATAATTTTAACATGGTGTGACAGTTTTTAATAAATTAATGAGTATTACTCATTCTATTTTTAAATATTTGATGCTAGATATTTTCGTAGGTATATTCAGAAATTTTAATCACATATTTAGAACTTTATTTTTTTGAATAAAAATATAATAAATTAATATTTTTAAATTAAAAATTTTAAAGCTAAAAGTACTAAATGTGATCAAAATTTTTAAAAGTATGTACCAGAATTTATTTAAAGATAGAAGAAGTAGTATCATTTTTAGAACGACTTTTCTACCCAGTGCCCAAGGGCACACAATAGTGCTGAAATTAATAAATTGAACTTATATTCATTATTTATTTTTTTAAGTAGTGATAAGGCTTTTTATACACAAAAACTACATCAATACACAAAAACTATATCAATAAAATTAAATTGAATTTATAAATTTGGATGTTTATTATCTTATTTTGGGCACACATTGGAAAATTATATTTAAAAGTTATCCATATATATTATGGAACAAATTCTAAGTCGACAATTTTGTTTTTGATTTTAAATCGGATACAAATGAATTATAATTTGAGTATGTGATCTCTATTTATTTGTACTATAGTCAATAGTCAATACGTACTCATGATTGTTGGAAAAGATTCCGAGTAGAGTGTCTAATAAACTTCTGGTAGAGTGTCGAATAAACTTCCAAGTTGAAGTAGTACTATTATAGAACTACTAGTACTACTATTCAAGATCCTATATATAGTGAACGGGTGTCACTTAAATTCATATCAAAGAACATTCTCCTCATTACTCCCAGGTTGAGAAAAGTTCTCTTTGAGTCTAAAATACAGAATCTGAAAATGATTCAAAACAAGAAGCAAAACACCCAAATAAATTCTTCAAAGAAAAGGATGCAAATCCTGTTATCACTCTCTGTTATAGCTTTCATATCTTCCCAATACGCTTCACTTCTTTTTACTTATTTCTCTTCTTTTAAACTCTTCAGCTCTACCACTACTGACAGACACTACATTTTCCTTCTTTGCAATGGACTTATGCTTCTAGTCATCAAAACCTCGGGTTTGTTTTCCAGTCCAACACCTCCTGGCTCTGAATTTTATCGCGATAGTCATGTCATCAGAATTCATGCTCAGCCTTCACATGATCAATTTGCTGACTTGAGTGAAAATATCCATGTAAAAGAAGAAGTCGTTTCTCATCAACCTGTTGAGTTTACTAAGAAAAATAATGTTGAACTAGAAATCGATTATATTCCGGAAGCAAAGGGAGAGACTAATACCAAATTTGTCACTGAAGTTGAGGAAGCAAAAAGTGGTACAAGATTAATGGGTCAGGGTGGTGAACATATGACATTTACAACAAACTATGAAGAAAAAGAAGAGGTCAATGATCTTAATTTTTCCGATGAACAAGAACAAGGGAAAGAAGAAGAATTAGAATTTGTTAATATTGGAGAAGAGGAAGAACAAGGAAGCATGTTATGGAGTACAGAGGAATTAAACAAGAAATGTGATGATTTTATAAGGAAGATGAAGTATGGCATCAGATTTGAGGCTCCTCTTGTCATGGTTTAGTTGTAGTTAAAAGACATGTGTCATTTCTTGTTAGTATTTTAATTTTTAACCCCTGCTACCTTTTTTCTTCCATCCCATTATTTTATCTTGGAGTAGAAGGCTTTTTTCTCCTGCTTTCTGGGAATTTCAGCTTCAGAGTTCACCACATTTTTTGCTTCAGAAATTTTCAGGCCAAGAATGCAGAGTTTCATGTATTCAAGTTGTCTAAAATTTTTGCTGTTGATTTGTATTAATATTGATTGCTCAATTATTGGTAAAGCTGCAAGTTAATTAAACTAGTACATGAATTTTTAATAAATACTGTACTTAGTGGGAGGTTTCAACTGCTAATTATCATTAGGTTCTTAACAGTGTCTACTAAGAAAACAAGTACAAGATCTAAGATCTACCATATAACTATATTAATTAATGGTAGGATCACCATTAGCTTTATGAATATGTACCAATCATAGGTTTGTTGGTTACTTGACTCATTCTTACCTTAAAAAACAGGAGCAGGCATTGCCAGGAAGCCTCCTGCTTGACCTAAGTCTTCCATAAGATGCCAAATAAGTCGACTAATTTCCTTGTCAAAAAACAAAATTATATTTTTGTGAGAATTGTCGATTGCAAAAATAAATAATCATGTTAATGACAGTCGAACACCAACAATACTCTCTTATCAAGAAGGCAGAGTCGACAGTCGACACTCATGTTGTAACACTCCAGTCTTCCACAGAGTACATTTGGAACTTCAAGTTGGTAAAGCTAAATGCAATAATAAATTATAATTTTTTGACGGCATGTGATGAATTCGCGAGTTATCTAAATTGTTTTTGGACTGGTAACCTAAATTGCCAAGGATACGGAGGCTGATAATATTATCCATAAAAGATAGAAATCTAGAGGTGTGAACACAAAATCATCCGATATTATTCACATTTATTAGATTTGAACTTTGACGGGTGGTATTACATGATACATCACAAAAGATAGAAGCCCAAATTTAAAAAAGCCTGTCCTTTTTATAAAAATCAGATTTTTAAAGTTTGGATAAATCTCAATCCAATGGGCTTTTTGTATATCTCTAGTTGACAATATGACACAAGTCAATATAATCTACATCAAATAAATTTAGACTTCATGGTATTATCTCAGCCGAATCGGTGTCGAATAGATTTTTAACTTGATGGTATTATCTCATTGGTTTTTCTATCATGTGCACATAATAAACACGAAAATTTATAAGTTTAAACTATTTTGATTAGTTGCATTTTTATAATAATGGTAGATCCTTACTTTCACAAAAATTCCACCAATCAAATTGATCTGAACTTAAATTTTAAATTTTTTCGCTTATCATATGTTCATGAGCACACAGTAAAGGAACCCTTATCTCATAAATGACAGAGATTCGAAGATAAAGATACAAAATCGGCCGATATTACCTTCCAAAATTTGTATCAAATATTTCTTTTAGGCCAGCCGATCATAAAGCGTAATTTTACCCCAATCATCTAAAATCCGAGTGCCCTTTATTAGTCTCAAGTCAATTTTATTTATTTGCCCGATGGTTTAATAGTCCCTACCTACAGGAGATTAGAGATTAGAGGAGATTTTACGACCATTAACCATTTTATACGTTATCTACGTGTCTAGCTGAAAAGATAAATAAACTAATAAAGTAAACCAACTCACACATATGGTGTGCCTAATGCAAATCTCCATCATCATAAAGTGGGTATAAAATAGAATATATGCATCACACTGTGAAGCGATCTCTGAACAGAAGGGACAACTTATGTTGATTAATTTATAATCTCAAGATTAGATAGTTAATTATATAGTTAATCGCTGTACTTCAGCTTCTTGTTACCACTTGCCACAAACTTTAGGTTACTCACTGACAAAATTACGTTCATCATTCTCACGTTTAAACTAAAAAGCATAATTTACAAGTGCACTCCTCCAAATAGATATAACCAAGATTTCGAGTAAAAGGTATCACATATTTTTCGTTCAGTTTACTGTCCCAAAAACAATCGGCTAATAAATTTGAGGTGCAGGGTAATATAATCAGATTAGGCATCCATGTCTCTTCATTTATTTCCAACAAAAACATTTGAAAAATATCACTGAAACAATCCCTACAACAAAATCCATAAAGATTTGGCTTAGTGGAAGACAAAAGTTCACTAAAATGATCTGGTTCCGTTTACAACTCTGTTACCATAACACTAATAGAAAGACAGAATTCAATTGACAACTTTCTAACTCTGCATTAGATCGCTTCTACTTGTTGCAGAGTGAGCAGGATCATGCAAGAAAAACATTGCAGCATTTCTTCATCTATCCAGCTGTTGTGTTGCTGGCTTGATATCAACAACTAATGCTGGTTGGTAAACCACGATCATCGGATTGTATTTCCATATCAGATTTAAGTATATAGTATCAGTAAGAAACGAAAAGTTATTGTATCTTTGCAAACTGGTTTATCTGGCATCAATATAAAATTACGAGACACAAAGGGTCGATCCTCATATACTATGATATCCTTTTGCCTTCTTCCCAACATCATATCGCATATGCTCCACTTAACCATCTGCTGATAGATTGCAAGCATGATGTTTTTTTAAAAGAAAATTGAAAGCTTAGTCCAAAACGATTACACGTGCAACAGTTGCCAATAATTCGTCTCTACAAAAAAAATATCACATGAGTGCTGATGAGTCTCCATCAAACCATCCCATACTGTGTTCATCATTCACCACCATTGATGTTTGGAAAATAAAATCTCTTTGGTAACCGACGGTTATCATGTCGATCAGGATCCCCCTCACTCTGTTTTTTAGCTGCGTCATATAGACGTGTGGCATGTAAGGACCAAATTTTTTATTTTCTTTCACTTGACTTAACTTACTACCTTCATAAATTATGCTCATCTCTTTAAAGTACCCCCGGCGACCAATATTACACATAGGTTCACTAATTTACACAAGATTAGAAATGCTATGGACATCTGATCGAAAATAATAGGTCTAACACGAACACAGAGAATAATGCTAAAGTTTCTTGGAGGTAACTGATTGTCTGATCCGGACTTGTTAGTTTCTATGATAACGGATGCTTAGTTTGTCAAGGGTAAACATGTTAGAAATTAGTGAGTGTTAATATTTACCAGTTGTGTGTACTCAACTTCAGCAATTTGCCTTTGGGACTGTGTTAAGCATCTCCAGGGCAATTGTTAATATATTTGATTTTTTTTTTTTTGTGATTTTGATTAGTGGACAATATAAACAGAATCGAGGGAGTATAAAATAATTGTGAGTTAGAATTTGTTGAAATTTGTTAAACTTGTAAATCGTATATGATAGCTCGTAATCTGAGTATGTTTAATTCTCTCTTTCTCTCTTTTTTCAATAGGTTTTTTTGTGTCGTCTCTTTCCTCTTTTTTTTTTTCCTCCCTTTATCTTCCTTTTCCCCTAGCCGATACCCCTATTGTAGGGGTGGTAACGGGTAAAGCTAGTGAGGACGAAGAAGGAAAGAGGTGGGGTAGATGACTAAGCATCAGGGAATGTGACACGTGACAAGAAGTTAGACAGGTGGATAAGAATCACAAGTATCTTTGGCTCGTAAGGTTTAGTGTCAGGGATGCTTGGAAATTATCGATGGGAAGAGTTATGACTGAAAAAGCTTTATAAATCGTGGTTACTTGACGAGGAGGGATTTGCGGAGCAGTAGGTTGGGCTCTAAGAGCACCCACAATGGGAGCCCAACTGCTGTCTTGAGCCTTGTGAAACGACTTGGCCAGCACAAAATGTGATATTTTAGCATTGGAGGAGTAGTATGTAAAGTGGGCAGGCCCTCTACGGTGGCCAGACCCATTTGCTTATTTTTTAATTTTTTACTAATATTTTATATAGCTTTTTTCTGTTACTTCTTACTTATTGGAACAATCGTACAAATAATGGGACCTACTTAGATATGTGAAGAAAGCCCGCCATTGAATGAGATTGGCCGGTTCATTTTGTAACCCTGTTTTTGCTTACATGGCATGAATTGGGCTCTAAGAATTTGGACAGCATCGTGGATGCTCTAATGGCCTGTAGTCGCGGGCCCGTAAGATACCTGCTGTCAAAGTCCATTAGTATATTTCAATAATATTAGCTTTTTCCCCGTGCAATGCACGGTTGTACAGTTTTCTTTATTCGTGTACTTTTTTGATAATTATAATAATATATTTAAAAATTCAGAATATTGTAATATTTAATGTAAAATCGTAAGAACACAAACTATATAAAAGAATCATATGTCGTTTAATTTATTTTGACTCTATCTTTGAGTTCTAGAAATCAGATTTTGACGATTTTACAACCCACACGAAACTCACGAAATATTCTTTAATTCAGTGATGATTTTAAAAAAAATACTATTTACGTAAAAAAATTTAGAAACTGAAGATAAAAAATAGTTACGAATTTTGTATTAAATAGTCTATTCAATTTAGAATACCTACTTAGCTAATTTATTCAATTTAGAAGACCTACTTAATTTTGGTTTAGATTATGAAGATAGAATATTCCTTTATTTCAGATTCAACGGTCATCATCTATTTAATTCAAGATTTAACGGTCCTTGTTACGTTGGTAGTACATGACCAAATATTTGGATAAGATCCATTTTATGCATAATTAGTTATAATGGGAAGATAAACTTAAAAAGTAGTATATTATCTAATGAATGGGTAGGAATTGGTTTAAAAATTAATTTTCTTTGACTAACAGGTGCCTTGTGCTCTTCCAAATCTAGCAATCCTAATAGGTTAATATCGTTGGTGGAAGTTATTGTGGCCTGTTAGCTATATCAAGTTGCCAGGATTGTTTCGCTGACAGATGCATCCTCGAAGATGCTCTAGTTTTGTACTCCCTCCGTCCCGGCCATTTGTTTACATATGGTTTGGGCACGGAGGTTAAGAAATATGTATAAAGTAAAGAAAAGAGAAAGAAAAGTGGGTGAAATGGTGGGACCCATTGATTTTTAATGTATAAAAGAGAGATAGTGGAGTAAAAAGTAGTGTGAAAAGGAAAGAAAGGTGAGAAAGTGGTGGGACCCATTAACTATTTTGGGTAAGTTTTGAAATGTAAAGAATTGGATGGGACATCCCAAAAAGGAAACTGTAAAGAAATGGTTGGGACAGAGGGAGTATTGTATAAGTTAAATTTTAAACTTTTGAAGTTAAAAGAGTAATTTATTGAACGAAACATCTGCAGATAAACTTGAATACATCCAAATTATATACATGTTATTTTTTTTTTTAATGAGAATCACTCTTTAGTTAAATATAATGATGATCATTTGTGTATAATAAACATAACATGTTATGCATAAAAATATGTGTTATGCCATATTTTGGCATGGCCTTAATATCTCCAAATTTTTAATATTCATTAATTATTAATTCCGATTAATAATTATAACGTAATATCCTCTCTCTGAAACGAGGAAACAATCAATCT
>PHNY01257670.1:438-13773 GCA_003724115.2 Anethum foeniculum
TATAAAGAAAGAGACATGGATATCTAGTAAATTTAGGGTAGTATCTTGATGTTAAAATTATATCGTTTTGTCCTATCTTACATTTTATACATTTTCTTTTTTTATTCTCTATTAACTGAATTTTTACTCTCTTTTTTTTTTGTTGAATCTAGGTACTTCGAGAAAGATGCATATTCTAACGGGTTGAAAAGAAATGAACTTCCTCAGGCTTTAGGGATGGAACCTATGCAAATATTGTGTTGGTCTCAAAACAAGCGCACTCAAATGAAGATTCAAATGAAGGTATTTAATCTATTTATTTAATTATACGTTCTTTTATCTTAATGTCATTGCCTTCTTCTTTATCCTTAGAACGTTGCCAACTTTTTCTTTCTTAATATAATAATATATAATAATGTGCCTTGAATTGTATATATGTTGGTATTAATAAATTACTGAATTGCCTTCACGTCTCCAGGGTCGACCTCTCTTATAGACATATTTTCTTTAAGTTTCAATTAACAATTTAACTTTTATTTTATTCGTAGCTTAAGTCTTTCCAGAATGAAAGTAAACACGAGGAAAACGCCGCTCTCCGATCCGAGAACAATGTTCTCCGAGCTCAAAATCAACACTACAGAGAAGTTCTAAGCAAAAATATTTGTCTGGAATGTGGTGTTGGTGTTAGCAGTTTTCAACAATCAACTCAAGAAAATATACCGAGATCTGAAAATATCCGTTTAAGAGAAGAGGTACAATTACCTTAATTTATCTTAACTTCATCAATCAACAATTCCAGCTCTAATTAAGCTCATTAACTTGAGTTTGTATTTTTGTCGTCCTAGTATAATAATCTTAGTTTAGATTAATGTGCTAGCATTATTTTTCTTCTCCTTCTTCTTCTATATATTTTTCAATTATTTTTAATTTTTCTTAGGTAAGGCAACTCAAATCAACAGTTGCAGGGTATAGGGCTGGCCAGGATCTACGAAACCTCACCATGACATTTCAGGATTCACAAAATTCATCAATATCTCAGAATACACAAAACCCATCAATATCTCAGAATACACAAAAACTTCCCATAATATCACAAAATCCAAAAGACCTTCACATAATGTTTGAGGCAGACAGTGCAAGGACTAGTTCAGAAGACAGGCTCAACACAGTCAATATACCAACTTTAGATGATTTTAGGCATTTTATAACTAAGCTTGTCATTTCAGCTGTTGAGGAGCTGAAACAGATGGCAGTGGCTATGGAACCGTTGTGGATTTCTAGCAGTGCTGACGGCAAAACTAGCATCCTAAATGAAGTCGAATATCTTGCAGCATTCCCTAATAACTTTGGCCCCACAAGATTAGGCTATAAATGTGAAGCTTCACGCCAAATAGCTAGGGTCTTATTGAGCCCCGCACAATTGGTGAAGATTCTCATGAATGTGGTAAGTTTTATTTTTCTTTGTTATTACTCTTATCAATTTGATTGCATATATAGCCCTGAAGTAATAATTGTCTTTTCTTGTTCTATCCCCGCTAGAATGAATGGGCACTCATGTTTTCTGCCATTGTCTCAAGAGCTTCGATGTTGGATTTACAAAATGGTGTAATAAACCATAACACAGCGCTACTAGTGGTAACTAACCCATGCTTATGATATAATTAATTATTAAATTCTGGACTTGCTACGTGCAACTATATATGAATAATGAATTGCATGCATTTACATCTCAGGTTGATGCTGAATATCATATTCCTACACCACTAATCCCTAAGCGACATATGTGTTTTGCTAGATATTGTACACAGTATTCGGATGAGATGTGGGTAGTTGTTGATGTTTCATTAGATAACATACTCCCTACTCTTGGTAAAATGACCTGTCAGAAAAAGCCATCAGGTTGCTTGATTCAAGCAATGGCTGATGGAACCTCAAAGGTGAATAAATACAAAATTATATGTATTATGATAAAAACAATCTTATCATCTTAATTATGATATGTATAGAACTCAAGATAGCTACATACTACTTAGTAATTTAATTTTTTTAAACTAATATAGTACTATTATTTTTATAATTTTCTAGATTACTTGGATTGAGCATGTATATGTGGACTACAATGGTGTTAGTACCATGTACAAACATCTAATACATTCTGGTCTGGGATATGGAGCGAGGCGATGGGTTTCAGTTCTAGAGACACAAGTTCAACGTCTTGCCACTTCAATGTCATCCAATGTTCCATCTACTCGTGACTTCAACAATCTATGTAAGTAAATATAATTTGACTTTTGCAAGTAAATAAATACTAGCTAGTACTAAGACAACTTTATAGTATATTTTATGAAATTATGGTTTTTTTAAAGTGATGCCAAGCCCAGAAGGGAGACGAGGAATATTGAAATTTGCGGAGAGAATGGTGAATAACTTCTTTTTTGGGATTACCGATCCAAAGGGTGGCAGGTGGACTAAACTGAACTGGAATTTCGGTGAAGACATTAGGTTGATGAGTACAAGGGTCATTGATGATCCTGGCATACAAAATGGTAGTTTGTTTAGTGTTTCTACCTCCTTTGTACTGTCAGATTCACCCAAGATGGTGTTTGATTTCCAGCGTGACCACAATTGTAGAAAGGAGGTAATCCCGATTTTAATTTATACCTTATATAATTTTGTGAAAATTCGGGAAAGAATATGCATTACAGAAACTAGTGTAATTTTAGATATATTTCAAGATCTTTAGTATTTTGTTTAATATCATGCCATAGATAGCTCTAAGATGCATAAGTTGATACTTTTAAAATGCAGGTCTGCATTGCATATATGCACCGCTTATGTTTAAATTCTCTATAATATAATACAGATTTACATGTATTTAAATAAAAAGTTTCTCAATTGTCATCAATCATGCATGAGTCTAGTTACATGTAGAAGACTACTACTATTAATTTACTTAGAAACACACTTTAAATCCATTTATATGATGATCAACAGTGGGACATTTATGCCAATCAGAATGATTATGAACCTGTATTCAACATTTCCTATGGTGAGGGAGCTGAGAATCTTGTTTCAATATATAAAGTTCCAGTAAGTACATATACATACATCTCTCTCTCTCTCTCTCTCTCTCCCTCTCCATTATTAGCACTAAAGCAAAAAGAGTGACAATGACGGAAAATTAAAACTTTGTAGACGAGAAGGCAGGGTCATATGTTAGTACTACAAGAAAGTTGGAGTGATGCTGTTGCATCCCACATTGTGTTTTCCACCACCGAAACTGGGAGTATTGACGTGATACTAGGTGGGGGTAATCCAAATGGTCTGCCTCTTCTGCCATCAGGATTCACAATACTTCTGGATGGACCTTCATTTGGCGAAGAAGGCACCAGCAGAACTCTCTTGACCGTGTCTTTTCAGGTACTGGTTAATAGATCTCCAGTGACGGACATAACTCTCGCTGATGCTGCCAAAGTAGTACAATTTCTCATATGCACCTGCGAAAAAATCAAGCATGCATTGGATACAGTTGATCCAAATGCCTAAACTGAAATATGATTAAAAATGGTATACACTTTGTTTCCATGTACATTCTATATCTGGCATCATTAGTTTCTTTTGAAAACCAGATATTTATGAAATCAAGGACTTTCATTTGCGCTTACAGGATGTAGATGTGCTGAAGAAAGTATGCTTGATGTGGAAGAAGTGAAGAATGCACTATTAAAATGTAATTTTGTTAGAACATTCACATTTTCCCTTATAGCCTAGTTCATACTCTTTTGCTATTGTTTATAAGAGGTGGAAGGCTCAAGTTTGACAATATGTATTCAAACACACACTGCTATATTATAATAGAGTTCGACAACTTTACTAGTTTTTTTTTTAGTTGAGACCTGTTTCTTCACCTATTTTTCGGATTTGAATTTGGAGGAAGTGATTTATGACATCATATTTTGGTTTACTTTTTCTTTATTTCATTTCATACATGTTACCCGGAAAATATACTTTAGGAGGGGGGTTGAAAATAGTATGAATATGCATGTCTAATCGAGTTTGCAAGTATATAAAGAACACAATTATGAAGAAAGATAATTTGTATTGATGATATAAAAATTGATAAACAAATACTCACCACTCTCTCAAAAATGTACACATATTCTCGAGAGCTATATGAATGATAAAACAATATATCAACATATATAGTGCAAACCTAACCAGTGTTTATATATTTCACCGTTACACAATCAATCTAAAGATATGTATTACTATGATTAACTAAAAATAACAATTGCTGATTTTGTAGAACCGATATATGTCTACAAATCTTATCTCCTCCTAATTTATGGCATAGTCAACAAATACTGGTCTGTAAAATCTGACTGAGTAAATACTGATGATCCTAACAGTCTGATGATACTATGATATTAACTTTTAATAGCATCAACTGTATATCCTAACAATCTCCCCCAATTTGCACTTTATGAAACTAAGTACACATTCTATTTGATGATGTCAAAAATCTAAGGTAAATGCATAATTAAAATCTTTTATATACAATATGTATAATTACCAGAAACAAATTTATTCAAAAGGAATTTCCAAATGTCCAAGAGCTCTTTTAAAATAATAAAGTAGAAGCTACCCTTCTACATCACTAAGAGACTAAATCATTTGTTAATTCACTTCAACTAACTCTTTAGTTGCATCCCTTGTCTGATAAATAGCAGCTCTCAGATTATAAATGGAATTTCTGCTCATTGATTCATCGAGGTAGATACACCTAACCTTCTTTCCACATTTATTGAATGACAGGTGCCTTATTGAGAAAGTAGTCTCAAAGTAAGAACTGTCCAAAAACATCTCCTCTTTAAAATCGTCAATCAGTACATACTTAGGAATGTATGCACCATCAGATTTTGGCTTAGTACCATTCTGCTTGTAAGAGATTGACCTTTTAATTCTTTCAGCCCATCTTCTTGTAGAAGCATTGTTGATCTTCAATAAATATAAGACATACTCAAGCTGTTGCCATATTTTAAGAAGCAAGTCCTATTCATTCAGCTTGAAAATTTTTCGATCTTCCTAAAAGCACAACATGTTCTCCTTTGTTTTATCACTATAAAAAAAAAATCTACTATGATTTGAAGTGAAATAAGCTTGTGAAGATATTTCTAAGATAAAGGTTCACCAGTTTTATCAGTTAATAGAGCATGATTCCTCAGTAAAGTCTGATGGCCTTTAAAGATTTCAGCTTTCTTGAATTCAGTATCAGCTTTTGACTTAGGAGCTATAGCAGTAGGTTTCAGATTCTGAAATTCAACATAGAGAGGAGTTCCAGGTCTTGGTGGAGGAATAGTCTTTAATAGCAGCTTTCTCTTTTCTTCAAACCTTCTACTTTTCTTGATAGCACAACTTCAGGTATGACATCCTGATTCAGCCAATCATAATTCGTCTGGATGTCATTGTATAACTCCTTCCCATCTTTATTCAACTTGAATCGATATTTGATTCTTGTAGGTCTAGGAATCCTTCTTTTTTTCGTGTGACAAACACTAGATTCGTGATTTTAAGTCCTGGGGATATGATAGTTTGGTTTTAGATTTGTAGTAGCTTCAGTTTTTACTTTCTCCTCCACCTGAGCATTGTAAGATATTAGAATATTAACTTCAATTTCTGATTTTACCTCCATCTGAGCATTGTCAAACTTTGGTCTTTCAACATCATTACCATCAGTCTTCTTCCCGTTCAACTGTGGTTTATCATCAACATCTTCATTGTCATTGAATTAAAGGCTGGAGTGAACATAGGATCTCTCTATTGCATGTTGTACAACATGTATAAATTTATCAACCATGTTTTTCCTTTGTCTTTCCTAGAAGCATCAATATTTAAGTTTGACCTTGACCTAGTCACAGGTCTATCAAAATTTGTACTTGTAAACATTCTTTATCGCAATACCTCTCTCCTTAGTCTTTTGTGTTTTCTTCTTTACATATTTTCCTTGCTCCTACCGTTGGTTGAACCTTTCTTCAGCTTTCCTGAGTTATTCAAGATCAACCCCAAAATGTTCCTTTTCATAGTTTCCCAAGCAACAACATAATCAATAACTTGCAGCCATGCATCCTGATGATAGAATTCAGTTGTCTTTCCTCTTAACTTGATTTTCTGCATAAATTGAATAACCTAAGCATGATCTTCTACCATCCTGTCAGTCTGGGCTTCATTAGTGTTTGACACAGTCATAGTGAGACTTGTCAGATTTTGTGTAACTGTTGTAGGCAGATTTTCAGTTATTAGGGTTTCAGTTGCTGCTTTCTTCGTTCTACCTCCTTTCCATTTAGCTTGGATAGGGCTTCCACAGCACCACTAGATCCAACTATTAATCCTTGCAATTCCGAGTAGTACCAAGATTTGAGTTTTCACCCACATACCCCCCAGCTTCATTATCTTTTCTCAACACCGCATTTATTAGCTAAACTCTTCTCCCCCTTTTTGACATCATCGTTTAGGAAGAAGGAGAAAGATAAGTTTAGAGAAGATCTAAATTCAGTTTTTTGGGTAGAAAGAGAATCCACTTAACTTTCAATTATGTCTTGTCTTTAAGTGATAGGGATTAAGTGTGACACCCTTATACTATACAATATTCATTATAACAATTATGTAATAAGATATTGATGCAAACAATTAAGTTTGGGCAACCTTATAACACATTTTCATTAAACATATATATTACACATAACCAAAAACCACATTATACTGAAAAGTACATATACAGTCTTATCCAAAGTAGTTTTTAAAATCTTCAGAATATTACACAAAATCTTGGAAAGACTCAGCTATCTATATTATAAGTGTAAATATTGAGGCGTGAGGAGTCTAAAACACTATCTGGCTGATGTGGGTCTTAAACATGTCTCTATAACTCTGAACTTGATATTTATCCAAAATCCAAATCTTAAGATCACCTGCAAATTATTTTCGCTTTATATGAGAAACAACTCAGTAAGCAAGATTTTTTATGGATAAGCTCTATTAACAAGTACATAACAATTAATTAGAAATCTATTTATATGAACATATTCATGTGCATGTGCTTCTATTCCATTTATTTTGTTGTGACCAGTCAAACTTTGCAAGGTCTCGGAGCTTGTATTTGGCACAATGGCTCTTTTACTTGTATTTGAAGCAAAACCTCTTTTCCGCTGTATGACCCGAAGGCCCAAGTGTAAACACAAAGGTTTCTTGTATATGACCCGAAGGTCTCATGTATTGGCTAGCTAGGCCACTTGTATCATCGAAAGCGAGTACACAATAGGATAGTCATAATATCTTTATTTAGTCCAGTGCAGATGAATGATATGCACATAATATATAATAACTATAGCACATTTTTCTCGTGTCCATATAACATTTTCAGTATAATGAGCTATGAGTCGTACTTCTTGCATTCACATCATGTTCATATAAATATTACAATACAAACATATCATTTAATCACTTAAATCCAAATAACCAAATAGATCCAAGAACTCATCAAAACTATCCAAATAATTATCACAGATAATTTTATAAACACAAATCATATATAACACATATAAAATAAATCTCCGATTTATACTCACCTTAAAAGATAGCTTATTGTAGCTTGTTACCTTATTGAGATTCTATGTTGATTCACGATCCAATAAAATATTCTTGAGTTAAGTCCATATTTAACGTGCACACAGCACCTGTTAATCAATTTTTATGATTTAGGCGCTAACATGATATGCATGTTACTATGTAGATTCAAAGAATTTAATCTAAACCTATAAACCAGATTGTTAAACTTCTATGGACATGTGGGTTACAAACCTTGTTCTTTACATATTTAGCTACTTACTCCACTTCCTTTTTGTCCTCAGATTTAATATAGATATTGCAATGTAACAGCCCGCACTTTTTGGACCATTAATTCTAAATCAAAAGTAAAATACAATACAATTTACTGATCAAAAATCTAATTACAAAAGTGCAGCTAATAGAAGTCCAAAGATCAATCTACTCCAAACCCAAGGTCCTCGAACTCCAATGCTAACCAACTTGATCTTAAACCGAACCTGAAATATTAAAAGAATGAGTTGTGAAGCCCAGCAAGCAACTACCGTTCAAGGACTGAAAATAATAATTTTTTTTTCTTTTCTCAAAACCACTATTTAGACATGTAACACATAATATAGATTCACACATAAATTCGATAACAAATTAGACAAGATGCACACGATACACTCTATACCTATTATCAACGAGATGCAAATGACATATTCTATAATTCACATATTCGAAATTCTTAATCAATAAATACATCTTAAAATCATATTCTTATTTCAAAATTCCACGGTTCTAAATTACGGTCGCACTATGCCAGCAACACTACTCTTTAATTCGAAGATTTAATGGGGACTAGTTTACGTCCCTCGTTAACACAAAGTTAACAAGGTAGCTATATGTTCCGAAACGTGCGTAGAGTAGTTCGATATGTCACAGTGTCCAGTGACCAGATTCAATGATTTAATACGCAACTAAAACTAAGGGATTCTGAAAATTATTCTTATCTTATTAATCACATATCAATATCTTACTTACGATAACAAAACCACATATGCGAGAACATATATATTCAAATAACACACTATATGTTACACAATAATACGGAGCAATGAATAGTTGCTTACCTGAATTACGCAACAGACAATTCACATAAGATCGCATATTCAATCTTATTAACCAATCAATAACTGCACATCTCAAATCTCAAACTTCTCCGCGATTCCAATTTTGACCAGATATTTATTTGCCATTTTTGAGCGTCTAAATGATGTTTTCGTGAAAAACACAAAACATGAAAGTTATAGAGAATGACTTACGATGAATTTACTACGAACTTTACAAGATTTCTGATTTGAGTGTATAAAAGCCCTACGAATTTTTTAATAATAGATGAGCAAGGAGAATATGACGTATATATAGCATACAAAATCCTAACTCCGGACCTACTAATTATCCGTGTTAAAATCTGATCCAAATTTAAGTTCCACTAGTCTAACCCAATTCTAAATCCTAATCCTTATCAAATTTCAATCCTTTTATTCTACTTTATTTAATTATTATTTATGCTAAATTTACGGGATATTACATGCAAATATATACTAATCTAGTTAGGTCAAATTTCAGGTTTTAAAACATTCTAAATCAGTCTGGAAGGTTTTACAAACTTAACCAGACATAACAATTTTTTTCTGATATTGCAGGTAGCTCCAACGTGTCTCACTCCATTGCCTGTAATTCTTATATAAGTGTTTATTCAATTTATATAATTTCTTTTTCTAAGTAGACTAAACATTCATGGCACCACATATCCCAAATTTACTATATAATATAAGGGTCCTGGTCCTTGACAATCGCGTGTCAGGGACCGTTTATCTAACACACTGCACTAGGGGCATCAGATCTATATTTCAAGGGGCCAGATTGAAACATTTTCTTTTACGGATCCGCTATAATTTTCAGTGGATTGGGACTTTTCCTTCTGGCGGATTTACCGATATGCTATAATTTTTCACGGATCAGAACTTTTCATTTCCGCGGATAAAAAAATAAAATTCAATCTGGACCCTTAAAATACAGATCTAACTGTTATGGAGAATGTATTAGATAAGACTTCCCTCACACGCGGGTGTCAAGGAACAAAACCCATAACATAATATACATGATTTGTGGTTCAGTTTTGAAGTATGCTATGCAGCAAATTTAAAACAGATTGGGTCAGCTGCACCAGCTAGTTTTGAACTAAAGGTCAATTTTCATTCTAAAATACTGATCCAAACATGAATTTAAGAATCCCGAAAATATCTGACTTTTGGAACTCACTGTCACTATTCATATTCCAACATTTTCATTTCAAGCTTAAGAATTCTCAAACTTTACAGGCTTGTATTTTACAGGTATACGAACAACTTTTATTCTTTTCTAAAAAATTAACCAAGTCGTTAGACGCTTCAAACTCTTGGCCCCTACAATTGACACCCCATCCCTGCATATCGCTCCCGCCTATTCTTTTCTATCTGCAGTTTTTGTTCTTTACATTTCGCTTTTATGGATCTCTCTTCATGTATCTTTATATATCCGTTTGTGTACACGGCCGGCCCTGAGATTCATGGGGCCTTAATCGAAATCAGTTTATGGGGGCCCTAACATACATATACCCTGTAATTTTATATATATTTACTTAAGTAAATTAGAAATTTTGAGGCCTTTGATTATAAGGGGCCTAGGCGCAAGTATTGCTCGCCTATAGTCAGGCCCACCCTTGTTTGTGTATTTGGAGTGTACGTATGTTTATCTGGGGCTTGTAGATCGACTGGGTGGTAGTGGTGCTCCGCGTGTTTATGATTTTATTTGGATCAGTAGTAATTTGAAATTCATATCTGTTTTAGTTAGTATTTATTTAAATTAATTGCATATTTGTGAAGATTAAATAGTTAAAAACTCGTGCAAATTTAGAAAAAGATAAATTTAATCAAATTTCAAAATATTATTTTAAATTATAGATAACTAATAAAGAGAATATAATAATGGAGTAAAAATATTTTTTTATTTTCTTTTACTATATTTAAGGGAACAAAATAGGAGCCTTAGGTTGCTCTATGTTCACCCACTAATTTGACAACTCAAGAACAACTAATAGCTGGTAAACATGGGGTGTCAGTTTTATTGATAATAGATAAGAAGAAATATAACTTACTGATTTTATGCTTAGACCTTGTTGATTGGATGAATAGTTGATTAGTTTTCTTTTCGTCCTCCTTATAATCTTTCCCTTATCTCTCTTTTCCACTCCCCATACACCCACCTATTTTCCTCTCGTTTATATACCACTGCAAGAAATTTCATTATTACCGACATATTCTATTAGCAAGTCAAGAAAATCTGTTGTTAAAATAGATTCCTAGTGGAATACCCACTGAACTAGACTGTTGGAATAAACGTACCAAGTTTAGCGACAGAATAGTAACAAATTAATAAGAGGCCTGTTGTTTTGCAAAGTGACCAAAAAACACCACCCGCCAACGAAAAATCTGTTATTAAATTTAGTAACAAAAAACTATCAGTCGGTTGTTAATTCTAGCAACAAATTTCCACCCCATAATCTGTTATTAAAATTTGCTAACAAAGAACTAACAAAATTTTACGTTGTTAAATTTAGTAACAAAGAACTAACAAAACTTAGTAGATCTAGAAACACACAACAACATCCCAACAGAATATTGGTTAGTTTTAAAATCACTAACAAAAAACCCAACATAATTTCGTTGTTAAAAATTTATGGTATTATGCATGCTCAAATATAGTGCAAAATTTTTCACTTTCTAGAATTGTAGATTTTTCTATATCTATAAATTCAAATAGAATAAAACTTAACAAAGTCTATTTTTTCATATAATTAATTAACACTTCATCAATAGCGAAGTTCTAAACTAATATGATACTAAGAAAAGTGATATGGCTAAAAAGTAATCCTTAAGACATAATTAATGATGTATTAATTATGAGGGATAAAAACGCCCGAGGCCCAGACATGAACACAGCTGATCACTGTGCAGGTCCAAGGCCCAAACACGACCAAAGGCCCACCAAGGCCACACGGACTCCACGTCCACACACAAGTATTAGGCCCATTCGAGGAAGGATCTAGATCCACCGCCTTACGAGGTCTCAAACTTACCATCCGAGGAGGAGTCCGCCAAATCTTCGAACTCCTATCAAACCCTAGGCTCAATGCCTATATAAGGGGCCGTACCCCCATCCTTAGAACTACGTCTTGGCTTGATTCTCTACAATACAGAGATATGTAGGCATCTCGTAAGGACCGAGTAGTCTTGAACACGAGTGCAGCCATTAAAGCTCTACGCTTTATAACCCTAGCATTAATTGCAGCCACAATCACGAACCTCGTTCCACAACATTTGGCGCCGTCTGTGGGAAAAAGACAACAACCATGGCAAGAGCATGGAGTCAATCCAAGGAACAGACTACTTCTCGAACAGTAGCTTCAACCATCGAGATCCCACCACACTCAACGTACACCTCTCAAGGAAGAAACGTTCCAGTGGTGACTACGGATCCAATACAAACACAAGGGACGAATCCCCCACTCTCGAATCCGATTCTACAAGGGACGAATCCCCCAATTCAGAATCCGGTTACTCAAGGGATGACTCCCCAAACTCAGATGGTGTATACACCATTGATTTCTCAGCCACCTGGATACCAGATGTCCACGACTATCTTCCCGTCGAAGAGCAACCCTAACCCCATGTACGGGATGCCCTACATCCCTAATGTTGGAGGAATCGGTCATGCACCACAGCCCGAATACATACGAGGCTTGGGTCATATCCCTAAAAGGCATGACTATTCAGGACCCTATACCGAGGACGAGACTGAGTCCTCGGAAGAAGATGTCGCCCCAAGGAGGAGACACGCTGGAAAAGAACCTGAGCCCGAGAGACACTCTCGATCACTAAAGGCTCATGGAACAGCCCCCCCAAAGCGTTCAGGATAGGGTTCGTGCACATGAGGCTGAGATCCAGAAACTGAAACGCGACATGGAGAGGCAACAGTCGCGAAACACAACCTCAAGAAGGTTGAGGGACGTGCCTCCCGTCATAGATCTGGAAGATCCACCAACAAGAAGGGTCGTTACCCCTAGGGCTAATCCCCATGATTTATTCCCATTGGGAGATCCTATTGATCCGACGCCCCCATTCACTGACGAGATCATGAATTCTCGTATCTCCCGGAAGTTTAAGATGCCAACCATCAAGACATTCGATGGTAATGGCGACCCGGCCAATCATGTAAGGACGTTCTCGAACGCCCAATTGCTACAGCCCGTGAAGTACGCTATCAAGTGTCGGGCCTTTCCTCAAACACTGGGGGGCATGGCTCAATGTTGGTACAGCCGATTGCCCCCGAACTCTATTGGATCCTTTAAGGATCTCAGTCAAGCTTTCATAAAGCAATTCATTAGCGGCTAAGTCCACGAGAAAAGTTCAGCATCTCTCATGGGTATCGAGCAAGGAGCCAAGGAGCCCTTAAGAGAATACCTGAACCGATTCACAAGAGAGGCGCTGAAGGTCCCGGATCTAGACAACAAAGTGGCCATGATAGCCTTGCAACAAGGAACCAAAAACGAACACTTTAAGATGTCTCTGGCCAAGCGTGCTCCTGAGAGCATGCTACAACTCCAAGAGAGGGCTGGGAAGTACATCAAGGCCGAGGAAAGCCTGAAGAAAATTGCCGCGAGTACTG
>PHNY01257707.1:386-12846 GCA_003724115.2 Anethum foeniculum
AAAAAAGATGTGTTTTAGTTGTGGAAAATAAGAAGGGTAATGTGTTTTACTAAAAATGGTAATTGGTTTATATATTAATTAAGTAACAATATTTAAATAAAAATAATGACATTTTTAAGTAAGGGTAATTAAGTAATTTCAGCCAGTACCGTACTGACCAACCGACCAATTCGTCTATTATAATATAGTATAGATATCACGATTGTCCCTTTAGATTCGGGGACCTTTTTATCAGCAAACTTTTTTATTTTATTTAAATTATAGCTGTCACTATGATCAGCGTCACAAGCTGCATGTTTATATATAGGATCGAACTAATAACACATCTTCCACAGTACTATCACCATCATATCCATTTGCTCAAACATGATAGAACAAAAGGCAACCAACTTATGGCTGCTAATTGTTCTCTTTGTTATGGCATTAACGATTAAGGTTAGTCTTAGTGATGACAAGACTAATGTCGCTTCTCTAACTCGTCGAAATTCAGTGGATTCTCTTCATGAGGCCAATGTGGTTGATCAAGGTGCGCGAAAGAGAAACAAAAGCAGTTCTAACAATGTGGTGATGAACAAGGGCAAACGTAACGGGCGCGGATATTGGGGTGGTGGTGGTGGTGGTGGTGGAGGTGGTGGTGGAGGTGGAGGTGGTAGTAGCGGTGGAATCGGATACGGAGGAGGTGGAGGGTGGGGATGGGGAGGAGGAGGTGGTGGATGGTGGGGG
Source organism: Anethum foeniculum (assembly GCA_003724115.2). Classification (NCBI taxonomy): domain Eukaryota; kingdom Viridiplantae; phylum Streptophyta; class Magnoliopsida; order Apiales; family Apiaceae; genus Anethum; species Anethum foeniculum. Next base: position 1,110 of record PHNY01257707.1, read on the forward strand.
TGGGGATGTAGGAAGCAAAAGAAATATAATGGTAATCATGTGCACAAGAATAAGGGACATGAATATATAATGGGAGAGTTTGCACAATGCATGGGAGTAGGAAGGTGTAAATGGAGGAGATTGGATTGTCCTCTTCATTGTGGAGCTGATTGTTTCTATGACTGTAAACATATGTGCAAGGCTCACTGTCGTCGCTAGCAACACCTCCTTCATTATTCTGGCTCTTTTTATTGTTTCTGTGTGTTGCAATAGTCGTTTCTCTTGTTTGAGATTAGAGAGAAAAAAGTGTGGACTTATTTGACACTAGTGATTTGTTTAACCAGAGAGTATGATCTCAATTTCATGATGAGACTTCTAGTAGTGCTGGTTTTATTTTTATGTTGTTTTGTTGTGCGCTTGATTAGATTTTTAATTGTACTGTGATTTCTTTCTCGTTAGCTTAATGTATCATAATCAAGCCAAAAGGAAGTTATTATTTAAGATTTCGAAGTACAACATGACAACTATTATTATATACTAATTTCGCAGGTTTAACCGTTTGTTTTTAGTATGTTTAATAGTATATACTAATTTCGCAGATTTAATTATGATCCAAAATATAAATTTCCTTCGTAATTTTGTATCAGTCAGCATTTTTATTTTATCAGAATATCAACATGTATTTAATTTCTGATTAAAAAAAAAAAAAGCAACCCGAATAATGAACTAAAACCCATTTCTAAAATCTCAAATGGACAACTCAATTCGGTGTTAGTGGGACAAAGATCGATCAGATTTCCTGCAAAGGGTGACCCAAAAGCGAAGTATTCATTAACCAAAAAAAAAAAAGAAAAGAAAAAAGAAAGTGCAACAAATCATATAGAAAGATGAAAATAGGACACAAACAAGTTGCAGGCAACTGAATGATATCTTTGTCTTGAAGCAAAACCAAGAACGTACACGCAATCCAACTACAAGCTACTGCACTTACTTACGCAGATTATATGGAAACCAAATTTAAAGATTAAAGTGTATGTATCACTTTTCCATGATTGAAATATTACACTTGATCCTTTCCTCTTATGTAATTTGCATTTACATACAATTGGCTATAAATATCACATTTTCATGCTACTTGAAGCATGACACATGAATGTCCAATACTAAATGGGGTTTCGGTTTCGTAACTTTTGTTTTTGTTTCTTGCTTGCATGCTTTCAACAAGCTTCAAATGCTACACCAGTTAAAGATGAGTTAGAACAATTAATCGGTTCGAAACGAAGCACCTGCGATTTCTATACTGGTAGTTGGGTTTATGATGAATCGTATCCTTTATACGACACCTCAATCTGTCCTTTCATTGAGAAACAATTTGATTGCCAGAAAAATGGACGGCCCGACATATCGTATCTTAAGTACAAATGGAAGCCAGCATCTTGTGACTTGCCAAGGTACTCTTCACTCTATAAATACATAATTCGGTTGTGTTTACGGCTTATTTTTTTTAGTACATGTACAAGGGATCATATTATTACAATCCGGTTAACGGGGATGGAAATTGAGGTTCTAATATGTTTTTGTATTGAAATCTCATTCTCATTCCTCTTAACCGGGTTGAAATCTCATGATCCAAACGGTAGCTTAAATCCTTAATCTTTCTGCAAATGTGAGCGAGATATTATTAATTACGAGGGGCAGTACTTGAATACTTATAAGTTATCGTATGCAGATTTAATGGGAAGGATATGTTGAAGAAATATAAAGGGAAGAAGATAATGTTTGTAGGGGACTCTCTAAGCGTAAACCAATGGCAGTCATTGACATGCATGTTGCATGCTGCAGTGCCTAAATCAAAATACAGTCTTCTCAAAACTGGAGACTCCCTCACCACGTTTTTACTCAAGGTAATCAATCACCTCCTTGCGTTTTATTCCGTGGCTAATATGTAAAAGTTTGATTCTCTTGCGTATGCAATGCATTACTGCATACATGCCTATTTGCTGGTTCTTGTTATTTTGTTAGCTACAACTCCTTACTTGCACGCCTAGTTGTAGATAACTAAGAATTAATATAGCTATTTTTTCCTTCACAAATTTTTAGACTACGTACATTATTTACATTTCTTTTTTGTAAAAAAAGGTCAATCACGCAATTATTATAAATAAGATATTAACAATTGGAATCCGGGAAAGAAATAAAAATCAAATTATTGCAATTAACCTAATAACCTAACTTTCATAAAATGGTGACATCAAATATTGATCAGGAAGTTTTTGCCTAGCTAGCTATGTCATATATAGTAGTAGTGGATGTTGTACGCGAGGATTAAGTGATGGTGATTTTAGTGAGACTTGCAGGATTATTCAATTTCAATAATGTTGTACCGCACTCCATTTTTAGTGGATATTGTGAGAGATGAGAAATTAGGCAGAGTTCTAAAGCTCGACTCCATTCAAAGTGGTGATGCTTGGAAAGTTGCTGACATGCTCATCTTTAATACATGGCACTGGTGGCTTCACACAGGCGCCAAGCAATCGTACGTCTCATGAATTATCATTTTGCTTCGTATATTTATGATTTTATACTTTAGAACGAACAAATATGTTTCCACTGATACTTGAACTTTTGTGTTCCCGTTATATATCGATAACTCATACTTGCTACATTTCTGCGACGCAAATTAGTTTATCATTAAGATGTCGAATATAGAATATGGTTATCTTCGATCACAGGTGGGATTATATACAATTAGGAGACAAAATATTTAAAGATATGGATCGTGTAGCTGCTTTCACTGAAGGACTTAAGACATGGTCAAATTGGGTAGACACTAACGTTAATCCAGCCACAACTAAGGTCTTTTTCCAGGGCATTTCCCCAACTCACTACAAGTAAGCCATTACATGCATATCTTGATTTAATTTTATTTTCTTAAAGAACTAATTTTTTTTAGTTAAGTTTCTAGATATTATCGAAAATGCCTGATTGCAACGTTTAACGTTTTATTTGTAATGTCTAGTGGGCAAGAGTGGAACGGATCGAGATCATCGAATTGTAAGGGAGAAATTCAACCGGTAAGTGGATCGGTATATCCAGGCAAATCAGAGCCGGGGGTTGCAGTGGTGAAGCAAGTGTTGAGTAATATGTCGACGACAGTTAGCTTGCTGGACGTGACAACACTTTCGCAGTTGAGAAAAGATGGACATCCTTCAGTTTATGGGGTTGATGGGATTCAAGGAAATGATTGCAGTCATTGGTGTCTTGCTGGTGTTCCTGATACTTGGAACCAAGTCTTGTATGCAACTCTCGTTGCTTCACATACTCATTCACTTAAATAATTAATGTTACTCCAAATTAATGCAATCCACTTTAACAAATATAATGAATGTATTGTATATGAATTACATACATCTTATTTGATCTTTTATTGTACTGTGTGATCGCTTTGAGTTTTAAACTGCACGAGTACCTTTTGCTTCATGTATGGATATATAAATCTTTACTCATATAAGTGAACTGCGTACATGTTACCCTTACCGGATCATCAAATTATCATATCTCAGTACCGGGAGAAATGCTGGATGTGTTTCTGAATATGTTTGGTTAGACTTTGTTTGCAAAGTTCAGTTCCGTGTAAATTATTGTCCATCCAGCCTGTATAATTAACTAACCAAAGTCTATCTCCCATACAAAAATGCTCCTCTGAAGGATGACTCAAATAATTAAAGTAACACCAAAATTAATGTAATCCAGTTTAACAAAATGATGTAATGATGTCCAAACCAAATTCTAGCATGTATTGTATATGAATAACATACATCTTATTTGATCTTTGATTATACCGTGTGAATTTGAGTTTTTAACTTCACGAGTACCTTTTTGCTTCATGTATGGATACGTCTTTACTTACACAATTACTTGTAGAATTTTACTCATAGAAGTGAACTGCGTAGATCTTACCCTTACCAAATCATCATATCTCAATACCGGGAGAAATGCTGAAGGTGTTTCTAAATATGTTTGGTTAGACTTTGTTTGAGAAATTCAATTCCGTGTAAATCACTGTCCATCCAGCCTGTATAATTAACTAACCAAGTCTATCTCCCATACAAAAGTGTTCATCATCCTAAGGATGACTAGTACAGCAATGACTTCAAGGCGCATTACTACACTTGTGTAGTTGCATGATAGTCGTCTTCTCTTCCTATATAATCGTGCGTAGTAACAAACAAAAATCAACTCTCACAACCTTATTGTGAAGTCCCAATAACTGCGGTTCATTTCTCTATGTTTGCATTGCCTAGCCAATTGGAATACATGAGTTATACAGCTTATGCATTGCTTTTGTGCTTTTATGTGATAGTCTTACCGACAGCATGCCAAGGCTTCAGCAGATTGCAACCACAAAATCTTAGCAGCTGTAATCTCTTCCAGGGAAACTGGGTATTTGATTACACATACCCTCTATACAATTCAGCGGGTTGTCCCTTCATCAGAAAACAGTTCAACTGCCAGAAAAATGGAAGACCGGACAAGTTGTATCTCAAGTACAGATGGAAGCCAACTGATTGTGAATTGCCAAGGTAATAGAATTACATGGAAAGATTTACATAGAAGAAGATAAAAGACTTTCTGCCCTCTAATTACATAGCTAACCCCTTTATACACAGTAAACGATAAAACAGGAATTTCTTTTATCTGAGAAACTATGCAACACATGAGCACAATAGAGTACCAGAGTACATAGTCGGATATTTGTTTTTATCATAGCCAGCTTAATGAAAGTTGATGCAGATGTCCTAGTCACTGCAAGTTTAAGGGATTGCTGGAACACCTGTTCATAGATAAATCTTGATAACGCGCATTTATATTATTACATAAGAATTGAACTACAACTATAATGTTCGGAGTTTGCAGATTTAATGGAGAAGATTTCTTAAGGAGATATAGGGGAAAGAAAATAATGTTTGTAGGGGATTCTTTAAGCATGAATCAGTGGCAGTCTCTTACTTGCATGTTGCATGTTGCAATGCCCTCATCAAACTTTACTCTTCATAAAAAAAGACACCGATCTACCTTCACAATTCCGGTAACTTAATTTCTTCATCCCTGACATAACTATCATCTCATATCATTGCTATTACAAATCTCATAATACAAATGCATGAAATTGCAGGAGTACTCGATTTCATTGACATTATCCCGTAATAATTTTCTAGTGGACATCGTGAAAGATGAGAAGCTGGGTAGAATATTAAAGCTAGACTCTATCAAAAAAGGGAAGGCCTGGAGAGGGTTTGACATGTTAATCTTCAATACCTGGCACTGGTGGATTCATAGAGGCAGACATCAACCGTATGTCACCACCGCCATCTATGTTATCAGAAGCATCTATTCAAAACAAAGATTATTAATATGTCGTAGTACTTTACGGATTGTTAATTAACCTATAAATGAATAAGTAGTACTACATCATTCGTTGATGGTTCTTAGTTTATTTTGCTAAAAAAAACTTTGGTAATAGATGGGACTATATTCAAGAAGGAGATAATATATACAAAGACATGGATCGTTTAGCTGCTTTTAGGAAGGGACTTGAAACATGGTCAAACTGGGTAGATTATAATGTTGATCCTTCCATCACCCAGATCTTTTTTCAGGGCATCTCTCCCACCCATTACCAGTAAGTATATTCACTAATGATAATTACCTGTACAGGCCTCCGAATATGCATCAATATCCTAACAACTCCTATTACTCTATTGCCCAAATGGTTTGTTATGTAGTGGGAAAGAGTGGAATGAACCAAAATCGACTTGCAACGGACAAACCAGACCATTGGGTGGTTCAGTGTATCCTGGAGGATCAATGCCAGCCGTGGAAGTGGTTCGTGAAGTACTGAGTAATATGATGACGGCAGTCAGTTTTCTGGACGTGACAACACTTTCACAGTTGAGGCCAGATGGGCATCCTTCACATTATGGCAATAAGCCAAAGAAAAATGATTGTAGCCATTGGTGCCTTGCTGGTACTCCTGATACTTGGAATCAAATTATGTATGCAATCCTCGTCTCAACTGAAACTTAAAAAGTATAAATATGGGATCCGGAAACTATATACTAAGGAATAATATCCATCCGGCAAGCTATAATATTATTCAGAAGGTTACCTTTACCTTCCAAAAGACCAATCCTGATAGCTAATTGATCTTCAAAAACCCCTCTCTTTTTCCTAATGAAGAAGTGTTGAATGATCTTGAACGCTTAGATATGAAGTTCTGTTTACTTATTTCAATATACGATTTTGTAGCATACTGTGTAACACTCACACAGTTAACTTATTTGAACTGTAAGAATTCAGATTCCCACACGAGATTTGGTAAGTGGCAAAGAAATGAAAACGGGACCTGGAATAGTCCATTTGCTGCCACTTACCAAGTCTTGTCTTTAACAATAGTCCGTAGATAAGACAGGAAGCTTAAGAAAGATCTGGCAAGTGGCAATCAAATATCACAAATAGTTGCAACATGCACTCCTTGGCTTTCTAAGACAACTCTGGCTGCTCATAGGCTTTCGTGCTCTGTTAGAGCAAAATAAACCAGAAAAATATCTTACCCCTGATAGTTGCTAGTTGCTACATACTAGCAGTGATGAATGTGCACCCATTTCGAAACTTGAAGTATATGTGGCTAGATTTTTCTTTCGCCCAAATTTAGCTAGAGTTGATTCCAAGCTTTCGAGAATTTTATCAGTGGCAACAACATACGCATATCTTTTCTGTCATTACATGGTCAATCGATTATGGGTAACCATGTCCTACTATAAATATCCTGGAAGAAAAAGGAGTAACCGAAGTATACCTTGCAGAAGAAGTTCCGGGCTGTTAATGATCTTCAATATAAGGTTGCTCTGGAGAACCTAAATTTCTCCAAATGCAAAATTGTGATGATGGAATTGAAAAACACAAGAAAGAGCTCTTTTAGGTGTCAAATGCTCTATCATAATTCATGTTCTTTCCTCTTTCTCTCATTCTCTTGCTCATTTGATCTATTCAAACAAGCTTGAGATCTGATACGAAGATCATCCATTCTCTGTATGCGAATAATGAGTGAGCATGTGAAGTGGACAGGTTAAGCGTTACGTGCAGTGCATATTAGCCACCACTGACCAATCAACCATCAATCAGAGCTCTTAAGTAATATTCACAGACTTCTGCAAAACCTATCAAAGCATTAATCTTTAACATATACATATTCACAGCAACATGCTTGGATTGGCTATTGAAGCACGACCTTAAACTTACACTGTATATAAGATTCCCTACTCTATCCAATTCCCATTACTGGTCATTTCCAGTGTCAGGCGTCTTAATATACATGAAATGATAAATTGGCATTTGGAAGTAATAAGAACACCCCATCTACAAAATTTGTTGTCTTTAAGATACATATTACCATAGACCATTTTCATCAACTCAAAGAATTAAGAACAGATATCAAAAGTATTTCAAACAAACCATGATATGTAAGCATTATTATATTCCACAAAAACCAGCTATTACTGCTGTCTCAGCCAGTTATTACATATATTTTCTACCGATCAGAGTCTCCGAGTTACCAGTTTTGAGACCACTGTGGAACAGTAGAAGGTTGATGGCTTAATGACTGCTGAATCTAGAAGACACCTATAGAGGTTGCCAAGCCATTAAGCCAAACTGTTTTCGTACATTAGTCTTACAAAAGTTTTAAGGGTTTATAAAAACTATACCTACAGATGAAAGTTCCATTATTAACCAAAGAACTAAAGTCACAGAGGACAGACTAGTGTCTTCTGCGCTTGACACTTGAGCCCATAGGCTGATCTTGATATCGATCTTGCCTGGTGGAGTAACATACATCAGGAACAAATGCTGGTGTGATTTCCACCTGATGCTGGTAACTGTTTGGCCAATTAAGTCCTGAGGCTGTTGGAGGAGATGGAATCTCTGGCACTGCCCAGGCTGTCTCAGGAACATGACCCATACACTCATCACCATCCAGCTCAATATCACCAGCCAGTAATATTGCTGAGCAGTCCGACCCTCCAAACTTACTGCTATCAGCCTGTTAAAATCAATAGACACACATATGACTATCGTAATCAAATTCTTGAAAGACAGGTATACACACACACACACACACACACTCCAAATGAATAAAACCTATGCTGAAAGCAACGCAATTTCTAAACAAAATAACAGGAACAAGATGAGTACGGGACATATGTATAAGCCTTATACCTTGGATGATCCGTTGTCTATATAGTTGTAATTTTGATTGAGTTCCGTGATCCCGAACATGTCATCTAATTGCCACTGTTCAAAGTTACCATAATCAGACCCTCCAGCAAAAGGTAACTTAGTTGACTCAACAATATCGCTAACTCCAGCAACTTGGAAAGATGATCCATTGTTCCGTTGACCATCCAAAGACGTTTGGTTAGACTTTGTAGACAAAGGACGTGATTCTGTTTCAATAATCTTCTCCGCCGACTGTGACTTTTCAGAAGAAGATGGTGCACAACATTTTGTAGGTTCAAGCCCCACCTTCACTCCAGTAAGAAGGAACCTTTGGTGACCAGAAACGTGGGCATTGATCGAATGTATGGAAAAATCACATTTTCTGCATAGAAAAGCACGATCTTCCAGGCAAAAGAAATATCCAACTGTTTCCTATACAATGCAACAATTTTTACTCACCATGATGACAACACAAAAACTTCCTCGCAATTCAAATAAATGTAGTCGACAAAACTATGAAATGCATAAACAAGAATATATTATAGGATTTGGTTCAGTAGAGAACTTCTAAATGGAGCACTAACAGTACTATATATAATAAATTATACTATTGCAATATTCTAACATATTGCAGATTTGCAGAACATATAGGTACCAATTAGTACTCCACTGAACACTACTTTACATATAAGACCAGTATGGGTCTACAGGAGCATTTTAGAAGCTTTAGTTTGAGGAATACTTTAATACTAGATAATACAAAATGTAATGAGTATATTCTCAAACCAGTTCTCAGGTGAGGTATGTTGCATATCAATACAACCCCTTCTTATCTTTCTTAATAAGTAGGTATATGACAGAATACATGTTGAAAATTTCACAGACAAAAGGGGATATAGAAGACCAAAATGGTGGAGGATGGATAAAACAGACCGGGAAATAGCAGACATCCTCCACCAAGCACTACACTAGCGATACGCACTGATGATTGATTGACGAAACACCAAAAGACTCGGGAATTAAATAAATTAATAAAACTCGCAAGATGCATCCGTGACACAAAGACTTGCCTTTGACCCATGAACAGAACATTCACTTGTAAAAATCTCCCCAAAAAAACCTCGCAAGTGAACACCGTCTTGAGAAAGGCACTAATCTTAGGCACTCAAGTCACAACTCACAAGTTTTGTTTAATAGAACAGTAGTTTATATATACATATATCTCAATCTACCTCGCAATTAGTAAATATCAATACATCTGCCTTGCCTAAAGAATATTTACAAAAGTCAAAACCATATCCACAATTTCAAAAAACACATGTATTCAAAAACACTAGTATGCAAAGATTATAATATCACATAATACCCACCAAATCATAACTTCAAAAAAAAATATAAGATTAAAAAGATTTATCAAAGAGATAAACTATTAAACCTGACAAATATCGCACTTGGGCATAGGAGAATTAGAGTTGGTCAAAGAAACCCTTTGATGCTTGCTAGCCAACTTATTAGCTGCATGTACTTCCTCATCACAAGCACAACACAAAGCAGCCTCATCTGCACAGCACAACACAGTAGCCTCTGCAACCTCACACACGTTACACTGTATCTTCATCCCTTTGTACTTGGATATACGTGTATGTATGTTTTACCACTTTCTGGAAATAAAAAGGAAGTTGTACTTGGTGATTAGTTTGGAGAGAAAGTGGAGAACCCTAGATGGGTGAGATCTGAAGGAACTAAAAGAGGAAAGTGTGGTCTGTCTTAATAAGCGGTGGTAAATTGTTATTTAATGGGTTTATGACATTTTAGGCAAGTGGTTCAACTAGACCACATTTTTTTATGTCAGACGTGTCCAATCATGTAAACTATTGTTACTTAGACCGGGCGATTTAGTTACTGTAAAGCGGAAATTTAGAAATATTTTTATGAGACTATTAATTGGGATTTCGAAAGATTTTTTGGAATTTAGAAATTCGGGCGTATTTATTTTAAGTTTTGAATAATTTATTAAAAATTTAGAATATTTAATTAGGTTTCTAATTTTAAATCTTTGATATTGAATTATTATTTTAAAAACTTGATGACATTCAGTTAGGAAGATTTGATGGTATTCAAAAAATTATTATTTGTTTATGATTTTAAAAAAATTTAATTGAGTTTTATAGTGTTTTTTCATATTTTTTGATATCCGGTCAAAATTTATAAGATTTGAAGAGATTTGTTTAAAAATCCTTTATCTATATAATAATAGCCAACAAGGCTATAAAATTAGTGAGTTATTGCAGGAATCGAACCTAGATCTATCCATTAACTAGCATAATTCAATACCACTATGCCACTACTTCACTTGAATTTTTACTCATGCACTTAATATGTATGTGTCACATGAGAATAAATTTAATATTATTATTGCAACTTATATAATAATTTTTTTTCATATTTGTTGATTTATTTAAGTACAATCTTCTAAGGTCGTGCGGTGCGCCGTTGTTTAATAATAATATTATTTTTATTTTAAAATTTTATTAATTAAATTTGTTAAAAAGAGTACGTATGTTTGATTAAGTATACTTCAATATATTTTTCATTAGAATAGCAATTTATAATAATTAAACATTTGAAAAAATGTAAATAGTTTTTTAAAATAATCAGAACCATGAAATTATGTTTTAAAATAAATAGGCTTATAAAGTGGCGCAAGTATATAGTTCAATGATACGAAAAAAATGAATAAAATTTATAATACGAGTTTGTTCAGTATCTATACGATATTTAGTACATACAATAAATGATTATTAATATCTAATGATCATGTATATACTTATACATAAGAAAAAATTTATAATATGTGTTTATATAATATTTATACAATATTTTCGTTAAGTAATCTTTATATTAAAATTATTAATACAAAATATGTGGACATTAATATTAAATAAATAATTAAAAAATATATATAAGATTGTATTAGTACTTATTAATAGTACTCTAGCAATTATTGATTTGATATACATAAGATTATATATAGTAATTGATTATTCGAAATAAAAAATTATTTTATATTACTCCTATAACATTATATATTCTTGAATATAAATCACGGTTATAATATATTATCTCAATGAAAAAACTTAATAGGAAGTATACTTTATAGTTAAATGCTTAAGTACTGAGGTATTTGATTAATTTTATGAATTAAATCACCTGTTTATAATCCTCTCACCAAAATTTTTTATATTTCAATATTTTACTTTCAAAATTTTAAAATTTAACAAATTGTGCAATTTGATATGATTTATTTGATCTCATAAAAAAACTAAATCATTATATTATTTATCGAAAATAATCACATAGTTTTTTTTTTTTTTTTTTGCCAAAATATTATGCATTTCACCAAAAAGACTTAATCCAGCTTGGACAAACCCCAAAACTGGTGATACGATCAGGTTGACAAACAAATAAACGAGCTAAATGA
>PHNY01257754.1:473-12143 GCA_003724115.2 Anethum foeniculum
ATGTATATTCAAGATTTTAAGGGTTTGAACTATTAATAAAATTATTATCCTACATTGGTTTTTAATTTTATTTATTATTATTAATATTTCTTTGAGTTATGATTTAAAACATATTCTTTTTATCTTTTTACAATTTAATCCATAAATTATTCAATAACCCAACCAATTTATACTAACTTTATACCAAAGCTATGCACATGATGTTTTATAGTTTTTTTATATTAAATGAATTACAAAAATTTATACTATATTATATTAGAGATGGAACATTAAAAATTTTATCGGTAATTTGATCAGTTGGTTACTCAATCCAAAACCGTTTAATATTTTAAGTTAATTTGACTAGTACCATTAAATATAATTAAAACTTACTCCCTCTATCCCTTTCATTAGTGTCCAACATGTATCTTAAAGTGCATTTAAAATATAGTTCCGTAATTTTTTTTGATTTTATTTTTTTAAATAAAAATTGAATGGTTATATTTTTATTCAGATTTTTTAAAAAAAAAAAAGTTATGTAGCTATACTAATATAAGAGAGTCCGATTTTCGAGTCCCACAAATAGCGTATTAAAATTATCATATACAATATAAATTTTAAAAATATAATTAAAAATAAATTTTCAACAAACATATATATTATTTATTTTTTTATTAATCAAAAGTATATATTAAACCATAAATATTATTAAAATAAAATAAATTAGAAATACAAGCTAGTTATAACCTAATATATAAAAATCTATTGATGATACTTATTTATTATTTTTGTTGTAACTTGTGTCAGGTAGGGGAAATTGAGGGGCAGTTCATTAAAAAGATTAATTTTAAATAAATATGATTAGTACAAATTTATATATAAATAAGCTGGGTTTATATAATTTTAATTCTAAATTTAATAAAATATTTTGTAAAATTATTATTTAAATGCTACCAAAACTTAGGGGAAAAAACAAAATATATGGTTGTAAAAAACTAATTATCAGAGTTAACAATTAGAAAATAACCAGTAAATTAATCGAAACAAATAGAAGGGATGTTTTAATATTATAATCAATAAAAGGCATGTTTTGTTGGCTATTTAATTGGCCTCTTTATTAATTACAAAATTAGTAAATAATAAGCGTTTTGGGCTTTATTGATGCAAGATTAATTATATTTTTAGGATTGTTTTTAGCCCATATCAGAGATTAATCAAATCTTAAAAGTCAAATAGGTAAAAAGAATTTTAGAAATTTAATGAAAACTTTTTCGAAAAATTGCAAAATTTTCCAATTCTAGTTTTAAGTTATATACCAAATATGAAAAAAAAATCTTCTTAAAATACACATTTATAGAAAATAGTACTCCCTCCGTCTCACTCATTTTTTAACGATTTTTTTAAACTTGAAAATATTTTAATTTGTGTATAAAGTATAGGTCCATCACATTTTTTGAATTTTTTTTGAATAATAATTTTAATATTAAATTTTTATTTAGAAGAAAAAAATTAAAATAATTTGTTCAATTACACTATATAAGAGTTTTAAAATGCGTATTGATTCCTTTATCTCAAATATAAATAATCTAATAGGACGGACAGAATGCTAGTTCATTTTCATTAAAAGAATAAATCACTTTTAAGTATAATTAACAAAAAAAGGAATTATAAAGTATTAAAAAGTAAAAAGTTACTTACGTACTCCAGTTATGATAGGAGCACTAAAATCAAGCTAATTAAATGCAACATATCATTGAGAACGGAAACAGTATTGAATGCAGTCATTTGCGCAAAAAAAGAGAAAGGTTAAAACCGTAATTTCCGCGTCCTGCATTCGGTAATATTGAACTGCATTTAGAAACTATGATTTCAAACTGCATTCAGAAACTATGAAAAAAAAAAAAAACTCTTCGTAAATCGTGAAGCGGCAGATCAAAAGACTTATTGGACTGTATTATCCAATTCTGGTGGTGCTACATTAGGTTTACTATGATCTTTTTGATTATGAATAGTTGGAAGAATTTTTCTAGCTACTAAAACACTCTCTAGTCTCTCCCTGCAAGGTGAGGTTCTCAGCTAACACACTGATTTGTGGATTACTTATATTAATTATTTATGTATTTAGCCTGTAGATTTTGTGTAATCCGTTTTAATTTTCGCCCAAATCTAAAATGAACAAAATTGAGTCTGATGAATGATGATGATAGTGGAGAAGAACAATAAAACGAATCTTTACCCTTCTCTGGAGATGTAATATTTTTATTTTGTGTGCTCATATATGTACTATGTCTGTTTGTATATTATATGCATGCATAATAAGAATTTGCTGAAATTAAATACATTAGAGGAATGCTCTTTATATGTTTGCATGTGAATGTGTTCTTTCGTCTAAACCTTTACTAATCTGCTGCAAACTAATTAAGATCATAGACACATTTCTTGAATTAGATTAATGTTGAGAGGTTGTTAATGTATTTCTTTTGTAATTAGGTGCTGCCACGGTATATAAGCATGGAGAGTTTTTCTGGTGATTGGTGAGAATCCCCCCTCCCTTGTGTGCGTCTGCATTCAATCGCATGCTTTTTAGCTTCTTGTTATTCTATGTCCAACACTTCATTGTTTCTTTTTCTTACTATTTTTTTGCTAAAATATTCTATCTTCTCTTAATGACCTCTTTGCTGCTACTAGTTTGAGTTGTGTTTACTTGAACCAAGAGTAAGCTGAAAGCGTAATGTAAATTTTGTAATGGTTATTTGTTAAGCAAATCAAAAATTATTTGGAAAAATTTAAGGCGGCTTCTTTATTATAACTTTCTTGGAAACAGAACTAGATGAGTACCAGAACTTAGACGTTGAGTATCTAAGAAGCAAGGATAGGGGTGCGTAGTGCGGGGATACATGGATTCGGTAAATAAAATAACATGGGAATTCGGGTGTGGAGGGATACAACACATATATTTGATGTAATGAATGATGAAATCCATTAACAAAACTAATGATTTTATGAAAATTGAATCAAATACATGATATAAGCATTCAAAACACAAGAATTTAAACCAAAATCACAATGTTTCTAGTACAAATATTAAATAAGATCAATTTTAATTAAGAATTTTGAGAATCCGACTATCCCCAAGAATCCGAGTATCCAATACGGGGGTGCGTGGGGATACGGGGATTCGTTGGGTGACCGAAGAATCCCTGCTTTCTAGTTGAGTATGTTATTTCAGTTCAAGTAAAAGATGGTGCAGGCGGCAGGACATGACAGACATCTTTCATTACTAATTTCTCCTAATGTAACTTGTTCTTTTGATCTTTTCTACAGAGAATGTATGCGACTTGTGGCACTTAAGATTCTATGATTTTTATTGATGAAGTTGAACACTGATTATCTTCCTTGGTAATACAAAATTTTCAGACAGCTTTTGTTTTTGATGGAGATTAACTGTTACTATTTATTTGAAAATTCATAGGTGCAAGAAGAGATATAATTCTCTGTACGAGAATGAACTTCCAGCGGAAACAGAGGTACATGAATTAAATTACGTAAGTAGTTTGTATATTGTGATGTTTTATTTGCACAGCACAAAAAATCTGCTTATATTGAGAGGAATTGCAGAAAAGAATGAAGAAAACAAAAGATCCAGATGCCGGTGATGAAGTTCCACAAGCAAAAGCTTCAGCAATAACCAGAGCTAGCAGCTTCTTGTATGAAGCGAATAAGATTATGATGGTGCGAAAACATGTTAGGAATCACGAGAGATGTGCTCTCCTGGAACGTCAAAGCATCTTTGACAGCTTAGTCGATCTTTATGCAGTATTCTTCAAAGTATATTGGGCAAGGATGAGATGCACTCTCGATTTATACACTGCTGACAATCAAGTCAGTGGCTGGATTCAGACTGCCAGAGTTTACATCTCTGTTTGGTTTCGAGATTTGTACGTGTCAAATCGTCAAGCCATAGGAAAACTTTCCAGGCTCAGTTACAGTGACAAATATATGGATGATGAATTCTATTTTGCTTCTGAATACGACGAGTTCCTCGTTTTACTTAACAGTTCAATTCGCCCCACGCACATTATACATGCGCACGAGGACGTGATTTACATTCCTTTAATTGTTGATGAACCGGATTTTAAAGATTCAAATCCCTTTAATATTCAAAACTTTTATGCAGATGATAATTTCTTTATGGCCATTGTAGAGGTCCTGAAGATGGAAAAAAGATGGAAAATGTCTACTTTGACAACCAACCCTCTTGGCCGCCCCAGCTGGCTTTTCGATTGGCATGCTGACAACATTGTTTATGCACCTTTCACACATGAGGGCAACTATGATATGACTGATATCACTGTGGCTTACATCGTTGGTGTCGCCTGTACTCCAAAACTGGGCCATAAGGATGTTGATGACTGGAAATACTTTCAAGGAGGGGGTTGTTCCTGACAGTGTTAACAGCTACCCAACTGAGCGACTCAATGCTCAGTCTTTCTTTGGTGCTTACAATGTCAGGACCTACGAAATAGAAAGGGAATATATTTTACCTTGCTCACTTGAAGAGGCAAGAACTTTACTGCTACAAAGTTGTGCTGCTACTAAACAAAGAAAAGAAACAACTCTTTCAGAACCTACTGCTGATGCATCTCAAGTGACAGCATCAACAGCAGAGCAGACACGGTGCATAGATCCTGTTCATGCTCCAAGATACAAGATTGTAGACTGGGTCTACTATGCCAAAGTCATCTACGGAATCGGAATCGATACAGGCACTAGGATCGATGCCATGTGGAAAATTTTAAATGGATAGGAATTTTTGGTTATTTGATGTTGGTAGGTGGAATATGATAACTCAGGTCTGTATGAAAGAACAATTGTTTTGGAGTTGGACAAAAATCATAAGCAATCAATGTGGTTGTTCACAAGTTCATGAAAACATGGTTATTTACGGTTGTCTTCTCTTGGTTATGGTCTTTTTACAGTGTAATTACTTAAGCACACATGCCACCACCAAGGCTCGAATCTCCACAAGGAGAAGGGTATGTGCTTAGATTAAGCCTCACAGATATATGTTCTCTTTGTCAGTAAATGAGCTTCGAGCATGCCAATTATTGATGGCCTACGTTTGATTGCGTACAGACAAAATACAGTAGCAGAACAATAAAAATAACAGTAATTTGTTTATCTGCTTCTATTAACACGCAACCAAAATCGCCAATTGATTAAAATGATTAATTTTTTAATCTGCTACTGTTATCACGAAGAATAATTTGTTTAAGTATGTTATTTGGCTTCTATTGATTTAGAAATGTATCGTCTCAATCATCGTTTAATTGCAATGTGTCAGCAATCTGGCAAGCTTAAATTCTTCACTGATAAGAGGAAGAATGCAGCTAAATGCCAATTGTTATCAATTACATCATGTATGATAAGTATTTTACAAAGTTTTGCTGATGGCAAAGACATGCTAGTTTTAAGAGTTTTGTGTACAGGAGTGAGCTCCAATCTTTTGTAGAAAAAATTGTTCTCATGATGACTAGCCACAGAAAGAGGAAGTGCAGAATTTGTACCCAAAAAACGCAGTAAATGGTAGAAGATAAACCAAATTCAAGTAATTCATAATCTCTATCGAGAAATGGTTGGGAGGGTAAACAGATATGTAGATTGTAGACTCACTCGTAAAGGTCAGAAATTAAAAATGGAATCTGCTCTGGAGAGAAGGATTCGGTTCTTAATTTGGTCACCGACTTGGCCTGGAAACATACGCAAACCAAAAATACCAAATAATGGTGTAACATGGACAAAGCATGAAGTTCTGTTTGGCAGAATATAGAAGTATAACACAATGATGCAGAAAGCGAATGCAATGCTTTTTCAAACCCTAATAAAATTCCAAAAAATTGCCTCAATGTTAAATCATCTGTCCAAAACAATATTACACTGCTGGGGAAACAAGAGACCTGGAGTAAACGTCTAAGTTTGGTTACAGGACACTTCACAGACAATTAACTCAGAAAAAAAAAGTCAAACCAAACAACTTTGACTGTATTGTACATTCTCATTCCTAATATACATTTTAAAAACGAAAAAGAAAACAAGTCTTGAAACAACTAATATATGTTTCAAAACTTTTGAAGATTTCCTAGCTCACTAGTATTATATAGCTGCCTAGACCTAGAAAGGTTAAAAGCAATTAAAAACGCTTTAAACTTTTCTTCAACTCACTTGGGTATATTAACACAGAATCTACACAAAGACCGCCTTTGGTGTGCGTGCAATCGATCTGGGTCATCGAGAACTTGATCTTTGTTGGTACAGTAGGATTCTCTACGACAAAATCTCCCCCATGATACAGAATCCAACTTCCAGGCTCCCGCAGATAGCACTGAGATGTAGCATGCTGACCATCTGATGTGGCAAGCTGGAACTTTACAGGTTTGATATCCCAGCCATGGACGTGCTCAGAATTGCAAACTTGTCGACAGTATCTTTTAGTCGGCTTCCCTAGATGCAACCTGAAGAACAAGCTATAGCTTCCTACCGGGAAAGGGAACTCGACTTCTCCATTAACCTCGAACCACCAGGTTTGCTGGAGATAAGCAATTGAGCGAAATCTACATCCAAGTGAAGAGCTTCTAATTAATATTCAATACACAAACTTTATTGAAAGATTAAAGAAAAAAAAAAGAAGATGAACTGATGCAGCAACAATTGAGCGAAATCTACATCCAAGTGAAAAGCTTCTAATTAATATTCAATACACAAACTTTGTTGAAAGATTAAAGAAAAAAAAAAAAAGGAAGATGAATAACAATAACAATAACAATAATCTACTCAACCTAAGGAAATTATAGAGAAACAGAAAACATAAAAGTTACAACTTGTAAAAAATAAGCCCTGATGATATTATATTTTAAATTATATTTAGTGTGGGAAAATCAAAAGGTTTCGGTGCTTGTATCAATATGCACTGATGTGGGTTTGCATCCATATTCAACAATAGGCTGCTAGACAAGATAGTCTTTAAGAAATTTAAACGAAAAGACAATAAAATTGCAAAAACCAATACTCGTGCAAACACAGCCTCCAATTCTACAATTCAATTAAGACTGATTATAAAAGTATCAAAGCTCCGTAGCATAAAGAGAACTATGTTGACAAAATTATAGTAATAACCTCTGGAGTCTGGATATCCAAGGCAGAGCTGAAACAAACACATGAGTAGCATGTCATGATGCATTTAGAATTCTGTTATGGCATGTCAACTCTGAATTCATTTAAAATTCTGGATTTGGTACAAAATACATGTTTGGATAACCAAAAGAATTTGAAGTTGAATTTGATTCAATTCCAAGACTTTAAAAAAATATCAGCATAGATTTGAGAATTTGAAATGACAACTCAATTTCATGATATCTAAAATAAATTTCTAGTTCTCAAACACAATCTTATGTCATTGCAACAATATAGTCTGCCAGAGTGGATTTTAGGTAGAGAAGAGACATGTGTGTGACAGTATTTAAATTCCTGCAATTGACCGTAACGAAAAGAAAGGGTACAATATATTCAACGTGTATATGCACAATCAGTATATAATACACAAAAAAATAGCATAGAGGATCCCAAGGTTGTTGTCAGATAACCGAAGATATTTCGGTTCCTGTCCAGGGAGGTCATGCATACGGTAACATTCCAACACCCCGATTTTTAATCTCTCTCTGTCTCTATGTCACCCACCCAGACACAAACACACAAAAGCAAGCAAAAAAACAAACACACACACACAGATTTAGACTCAAACGGTTAAAGTCCAACAAATAAATAAATAAAACTTAGAGGCTTGGGGCTGTTTTTCAATAGTCATAAATGAGAACTGAGTTGGGAAAACAAAATACCTACGAAGGAATGCTAAAACAGAATTAATCTAACCCTAACAAAAATATTCGCAAATCTTTATATAATTCAGTCATTTTGGTATAAATGAATTCAGAGTATCCGACGGACTACCAATCAATTAACCTCATTAATAAAGACAAACACATGCTAGTGTATCCGACAGACTACCAGCTTTCATCACAAACGTAGCTATAGTATTCCGTGAAAAATCACCAATCAATCAAATTTAGAAATTCTGGAAAGCAAAGAACCTGTTATTACTTGATTTGGAGCAATAAATGTCTCGAACACTTGAATTCGATCAGCAAAATCTAAAAAATACCAAGTAAATAACAGACACACACCATTTTCCACTAATTCAAAACAAACAGCATAAAATTGTCTCCAATTTTCTCACCTAGACTCCACCATAGGAATCCGATTCCAGTATCTCCTATCATCAATACCCGTAATCGCCAACCCATATGAAGATATCAACAAACAAATCTTTCCTGATCTCTTATCTAACCAAGCTTTCTGCACACAAGCCAAATCACCCTGATCAGCAAACTTATAAAATAATACCTTTTTACCAAAAACCATACAAATGTATTTTCTAAATTTAGCTTCAAATACACACATTAGTTTCCATTTATCAACACATGGCCATTCCATGTAGTAAACCACCTCAAAAACTAATCATATATGATTCTTCCAAATTGATTTCTAACACATACACACAAATAAAGCTTAATACTTTCATATTCACAGAATCAAGAAAAACCAAGATCAATAAGTCTATGTACTTACAAATCACCAAAAAAAGCTAATCATATATAATTCTTGAAAATCCATTAATACCATATAAAAAAAGCTTCATTCTTTATTATTTACAAATGAAAGAAAAAACCCAGATCAATATATACTAAATTCAACAAAGGGTGATAAAAAATGACATAAAGATCAAACCTTGGTGCCTCCATCAAAAAAATTAGGCCTACAAAGCCAAGCATAAATATCCTTTTTACACAAATTCTTAGGAAAATTATCAAACAATTTCTCAATAAGTGCCTCATAATTCGACGGAAGCTTAGATTCCCAAACAAAATCAGCATAAGAAGCTCCACGAAAAGCCCTATTAAGAACAGCAACTTTACAGATCTCTTGTGGGTCCATGTACTCAAGAACAGAAGCTACACAACTCTCCGGCAAGTCACCGAGACTTGTTCCCGGCGAAACACATACATCTGGGTGTGCAAGAATTGAAGAAAAAAAAATGCCCATCAAGAAAAAAATGTGAAAATCAAGATTTTAGAGGGGGGTTTTGAGGAGAAAATGGAGATGGGTAGAGAGAGAAAGTGGGGAAAAAGTGTAGAGAGAGAGAGAGAGAGAAAAGAGAATTGGCGTGTGGGATTTGTCATGAAAACCCCCGCGTACAAAGAAGAATATTTGGATACTGTGGATGGTTTTTCATTTTATAACACATGAAGTTTGGATAAATGTAAGTTTTGTTGACTAATTTGCCCTTTATATGATTTTACTAATGGTGGTTAGTGAGCAAGTTTGGTGATGTGGCATCTCGGCAGTGGATGATTCGTGGTAAAGTTGAGGGGTATATTTGGGAAGTGGAAATTTGGAGCACTTGTTAAGTTGGATTATGGTGGTGGAAGTTTGGATTAAAAGAGTAATCCAACTACCAAAAAAGATTTAATTAAACAAACTCGCGATCTTGTATTTCCTTTTTAATCTCCATATATCTTCTTGGTCATTATGATCTTTCAATGTTTTCATTATTTTATTAACAGGTGTGATTGTTTTATTGCGGTAACACGATTCGTAAAGATATGCTATTTCTCGGTCACTCATGTTCCCCTCGGCATTTATTTTGCAGATCACTCAAATCTCATATATTTTCTTTTAATTTATTGAGATAATAATATGTTTGTAAAAATTTTATATATTTAAAATTTGGTTTATCTTAGTTATTAAAAGTGAAAATATATTTTAAAATAATTAAAATTGGAAATGAGGTTGTGGTAAATATAAACGGCTGAAAAGAGTAAACTTTAATAATGACACCTCGTCACATAACTTGTATCTTATTCGTACTTATTATGAAATTTATTTGAATGAATGCTAATTTGTAAGATATTTAAACGATAATCACTAAAACACAACTGAAATTAAAATTTGTAATATAAAGCAATATTTATATATTTAATATTAAGGATGTACTCCATTCGTTCCATTATACATGTTCTTTTGGAAAAAAAAATTATCATATTACTTGTCCCTTTCTTATTTTAATGTAAATTTAAAAATTATTTTTCAAAATTAATCATATATTTATTCTAAAATTTACCAAACCAATTTTTTTGCTTAATATATATTTTTTCTGATAAAAGAAAGGGATGGAGGAGGTAAAATATTATACTAATTAGAAATTTGCATTGGGACCTATTTTTCTTAAGAATCCTGCGATGGGCAACTATTTGTCTATGGAGTCAGTGGATGTGCAACAAGTGTACTCCTAGTTTATTCTAATTAACGAGTCTTAACTTAGATGTTACCGGACCTAAGATTAAACGGATATTAGTTTGAAAATGTCTGGGAATTGAAAGGGTAAGAATTAACGAGCACGATCCTTTACAATTCTCAATGGTCCAGACTCGATAAGTAAAAAAAACAAAAGCTAAATGATAAAACAGCTGAAGGCATTTGGTTTTAGTAAATTAATAATCCGAGATTTATATATACGAAAACAATGAGTCATGTTAATTAAACACTTTTTCATAGGTTTTCACTTGGTACTTTTATCTTTCGGTAGCCCTGCCCGTCTTAGTATTAAACAAAATAAAAGAAAGGGATACGAAAATTGACAACTGCTTGTGGCCCTATTGTTTAAAGAATATATGCAAGTCTTTTCCATCATGAAATAAAAGAATCTTTTTCCATGAGAACCAACGAATATTTTGGATTTTATTTATGTTTGTACTTTGTTGATTTGCTTTGTATTTCTACAGATATATCAGAATCAATTAGTACTTTAAAATATTATTTATTAAAAGATAAGTAATACTCTCGTCTCTCCCGGTTCTTTATATTCGGGACGGTGACTCGGCACCCATTTTAAGATCTTACAAGTCTAATTCTCTAAATTATTTTTAAAAAAAATTCTTCTAAATAAAAGTATAATTTTTAAATGTTCATTAAAATAATTAAAAAATTGTAAAACTATATTTTATAATAATTTTAAAATACGTGTCAAAAATGAAAAAAAAAACTGTAAAAAATAAGTAGGAGTACTTTTTATTTATCCTTCGTTATTATATTTCTTGCATGGTTGGGAGCCTAGTACCCCGCAAGGAAGAAATCAACTAAAAGAAAACATACCGGACTCTTAAAAATTGTTTCAAAACTTTTCCAGAATCCTAATGCGTCAAATGTATAATTCAGTGAATTTTTGGTAATTGAGATTCTGTCATATCAGTTGAGAAGATATTTGGTAAAAGATTTTGATAACCTAAAATCAACAGAAGAATGCGAATATTTAGGTTGCTTCAATTTTATCAACACAAGAAAAAAAGTTAAGTTGAATAAAGTTTTATACTCCCTCTATTTTTTTATATTTGTCGCTTTGACTTTTGGCACACATTTTTAGGTCCTTTGACCACATATTAAAAATAATTATTTTTTAGTTTTTCTTTTTCTGAATAAAAATAGACAATCAAAACTTTAATTCAGAAAAAAATTAATCAAAAATAACATTTTTTACTATCGAGTCAAAGAACCTAAAGATGTGTGCCAAAAGTCAAAGTG
>PHNY01257769.1:8123-19021 GCA_003724115.2 Anethum foeniculum
ATAAATACAAAATTTTTTAAAAAAATAAGTTACTTGTAAGCAATAAGTTAATTTGCCAAATAGGCACATCAATATTAGTAACCTATCTTGGTGAAAAAAAATAAGACAAAAAGACAAATTATTCATTTTATCCGACCCGGTTTTAAATTTTAGGAGCTTACAAATTTTCGCCCCCGACAAAACTAATGAAGTGAGACAGCAGTTGAAGTGGTGTGAGTGAGTCGGGTTGGTTATGTCGGAGCTTCCAACAGCAATTCGATATCATCGAAACTCTCTTGTACTCATACATATACAATCACTCATCTCTCTTTCAATGCTGCGGATTTCACATTGTCTGGTATGGCACATATCTAAGTTGTATTTCAATATCTACATTTGATATGCTATGTTTGTTTATGATGATGGTGTTTGTTTATGTTGTATTCATATGAATGTAGCATTTTCTTCTTTTCGTTTCTCTCCAATCTAAACCCCTAATTTATCTTTCAATTAATTTTGTTTATTAATTATTCTTGAATTATGCTTAAATTAACCCCTGTAATTTAGCAGAAACTTGAAAATTATTTAAAGGGTTATCTAGTCATATTTTGTTGTAGTTTATAAACAAACTTTTACCTGGTTGAGTGCTGAATTCGGTTCAATTCATCCACCACATTGTTGGCTACTTTTCGGGCTAATTATGACTTTTTTATGTGCATGGATCATACAATTAAGCTTGGAGTGAGACTGAAGTGGAGTTTCTGTAAATGTTGATGCAATTATAATCGTACATGCCTGGAATTTCGTGTTTCAGAATGAGGGTATAGAGTTTTGATACAAAATTCTTTACTTCATTATCCTCTCTGCCCCCTTTGCAACTTCCATCTAAAATGTAGGATATCAATTTCTTTGAACTAAATGTACTGTATCATGTGTCCGTATCTTGAATTCATTAGTCTGATTTCCTGCAGCTGCTTGTACGCTTTGCGTTAGTTTTCTTGTGTTATATGATTTAGAGAAGATTTTTGATGTGCAGGGAAACCCATATGTGGTATGCTTCACATGATGACATGACTGAGAAACTATTTAACCAATACTCCGGCCTTTTATCATTATCTGAGAAGGAACATGTTATGAGTATGCGCACTTATGAACTGAGAAGAGGAGCTTTGCTATCCCATGCTTTGGTTCGAACTATTATAGCACGATGTATGGGTAGTTATTATATTGGTGCTTCCATTAGATTTGTACTAATTATAATTCATGATACGAGCGAAGATAATTTGTAGTTAATATAGTCATGCAGTCATCATAGTTGTTTGAGATTTTTAAACATAATTTACATATGCTTTATTACAAGCCTGTCTCTGATTTCACGAAACATACAATGATAGATGTATGATAATTATAACATTTTTCTTTACTCTAAGATCAGATAATCAAGTTAATCAAAGATCGTTGAAGTTTAGGAAGAACATCCATGGAAAGCCCGAGGTACCATGCTTTATCCTGTTTCTTAACTGTTTCAGATTCCATCTCTCTAAAGATATAGATACTTGAAACTGTATTTGAATTATTGCATTAGATAGAATGGCCAGAGAATAACGACCGAAACCCACCAGAATTGCATTTCAATGTTTCACACTCATCATCTTTAGTAGCATCTGGAGTGACTATCAATTGTCCGGTTAGTACCCTTGTCATTCTCGTTATCAATGCTAAATGACATGCATCTATAGTATATATATATTTTTTTGCTAAATGACATGCATCTATAGTTGGTCTGCTATAATGTTGATACCATGGCTTACAATTTTTATC
This sequence comes from Anethum foeniculum, assembly GCA_003724115.2. Taxonomy (NCBI): domain Eukaryota; kingdom Viridiplantae; phylum Streptophyta; class Magnoliopsida; order Apiales; family Apiaceae; genus Anethum; species Anethum foeniculum. Next base: position 9,924 of record PHNY01257769.1, read on the forward strand.
AGTTAAACTGATCAGATTTATTTTTAATTATAAGATTGGCATTGATGTAGAAGACAAGGAACGAAAGATAAAACATAATATCATGGCATTTGCTCGACGTTACTTTTCTCAACAAGAAAAGAAACTATTAAAGTCTATATCAGACCCTGAACTTCAGTGCCAGGAGTTTCTAAAATTGTGGACATTCAAGGTGAGTTAGGTTTTTGAAGTAAATGACTGCGATCTGTTTTCTTATTATTAATGCTATGTAATGTACATGATTGTTTATATCTCTATCTTTGGAGGTCGTTCACTTTGTCCCCCTTACAGGACATGATTTGCAATGTCTGACTATTTGTTGGGGGGTTTTATATCAAAGTGCCTACTGTTTTCACCAGATTCTATCAAGTAGCTACCCGATCTCCACGGGACTCATTTAAGCCACTAAAATCACTATATATATCATTTGGTTAAGTCTTGAGAGAAAAATAACAAAAAGTGAACGGACAGATGACGTGTCCATTATTCTGTACGAAATTCACTTAATATCAATTAAAAATTCTCGAATTAATTACTCGATTCTACCCAAATTGCATAAAGAAGGTTAATCTTTTGTTCGTTTATCTTGATATTGATTGTTCAAATCAAGACTTTTGTGTTTTTATATATGTGTTGATTATGATTTTAATCGGCCTGGCACACACATCATCTGCGGATTACAATTCTGTTAATTTTTTCATTAAAATTATTGTGAAATATAACGGAGTGATATATATATATATATATATATATATATTGATTTTAGTGGTGTAAATGAGTCCCCGTGGAGATCGGGTAGTCACTTGATACATTTTGGTGAGATCAGTGGGCACTTTGATATAAAACCCGTTTGTTGGGCAGAGATTCAGTTTGTCTTAACATGATATATTATGTGTGCTCATTGAATGAAAAATATTGCCTGATTTCGTTGTTGATATTCGGAAATTAACAAATCACTTACAGGAAGCATATGTCAAAGCTTTGGGAACAGGTTTCTCTGGTGCGCCTTTCAGAACCTTTACAATCCAGTCCATTCCTTATAAAGGGGGCATCCATCCTTCTACGAAATCAAAATCCGAGGTATATTACGTAATATACACAGTGAAATATAATCTAGAAACTATATATATGTAACTGCAATTATCCTATGCTCAGTGTTGGTTACAGAAGTTCTCAGTATGGAAACGATGAGTAAAAGTATTGCAATATAATAAGGAACAAATTTTTTCCAAAATTTGAACAACAACGGTACAGCATTCTGCAGTGAAATTCTCCTCGAAACCATCTTAGATGCTTAAATCTTACATGGTAAAAATAGAACACGGATACCTAAAACGAGAATTAGTTAACATCCGATCCTTAAATGTTTCACATATGTTTATATGCATCACACATGCAGAATCTGTAGCACTTTGATTTTTTTGTTTGTATGCACTGTGTGATAGTGATCGTGGTTTTGAACTGTATTTGAACACATGAACAGTAATTTGTTTATCTTTGACCATACTATGGACATGTGATAGAATCTTATAACATTCGAGCGAACTTATGATCAAGTGTTGCAGTTCTGTGCCACAAGTATATGTATGTATCTTGAAGCCATAATTTGTTTTTGACAAAGGTAATACAGAAATATCGCCTGATACTTCATAGCTTCAGCATGCTGTCAGGCTCCTGAGATAGTTGTCGAGCCCTTGGAGGATCTTGCCAACCACACAAGAGACTGGCAATTTTCACTCTGGGAACTTGCTGGTTCACATTATGCCGCCATCTGCACGAAAAAGGATCCTGCAATTACTGGTGAGATTATTACATCTTCATCAGAAAATGGTGATGTATAGACGTATTGTACATAAATGCCTAATATTGGAGTTCCAAACTTGCAGGGAAAAGGACTATTAAAGTATGGAAGACAATTCCGCTTGTTTCAGATGAATATGTTTGTGACACTGATTCAGTTTTAAGTGTTGGTACCCTGATGTAACAATGGCCATCGATTATCTCACAGATAGTATGTATGCAAGCTGAGCTATATCCCCCACCCCCCAATGTTTGGCATTGAAATGGTAAGTAGGGAGTACATTTGACAGTTTGGTTAGATTCTGAATCTACTTTGCAAATGGAGAATGTCAAAGGATGCCGATTTCATCAATTTGGAATGTCACCCTTTTCGTTTTCTGTCAAAATTGTACCATAAGTTAAAATCATGCATATAGTATTCATACAATAGTATTCTTTCTCTTATAAAAAATTTGATGTCACAGTTGCTTTCGTAGAGTTGTCATAGTATTTCATTTTTGAAATGCTTTCGTAGAGTTGTCATAGTATTTCATTTTTGAAATGATGTCTAATATACTGTGTAGATGGCCTAAAACATAATCAAGAATTGCCTGATTATATGTGCATTTCTAACAGGAGTACAGGAGTGGGAACATATTGTTGATATATAGATTACAAAGATGTCCATATCTAAATGCAATTTGGAAGTCGGAAGATCCACACATCTGATATCATAATTTTGAATTTTAGTTTTATCTATTAAATACGAATACCTTCCTCAAGGAATTCCAAGAGTTCTTGTTATACATTCGTTCCAACCCTCAAGTTTCAAATACAAGACGGGTGCGCGATTGTATTTAACTAGCTTTCTTTTTTATGCTTAAGTATTTATTAACATTTTCTAAAATAATTATAGTTCTTTTTCCTTTACTATTTGTGTGAGGACCCATCGCAAAACTAAAAATCAAGTGGAGAAAATATCGTAAAAAGAGGGAGCACCGGCACTTTTTTGTTTTAGAAATTAATGATACAGAAATTCAATTGTTGAAATAGTAGTTGGTTAAGTTAGTTAAACACGTAGATACGGTTAGTCTTTTACTACGTGTAAATTAAAAAATGGACCAAGTACGAGTTAAATTACACAAGTCAGAAGATAAAAGAGAAGTGATGAAGCTATCTATCCAAAAATATCCAGTAAGCGGATAGAATCATATTCTATACAGCAAAGAAGCTTCTTCTTCCTTCTTCTTTTTAAAAATGGAAGCTCTACATATATCTGCAATTTCACACACTTATACACACACAACCTTAACTGTTCCAAGCACTTTCAACTCCCCAAGAAAATCAACACCACATGTCTGCTCCACCTCTTCTTTTACCAACTCTCCTCTATTGCACTCTACATATAATTCTTTCTCTGTAAGTCATACTTGTACTTGTACAACATCTGTTCCTGTAAGTATCCGGCATTTGTTTTGATTGCTGTCTTTTTTTAATGTTTTATATTTCTGTTATTTTGTTCACCAGAGACAACTATGGGGATTTGTATACTCTTCTAGTACTGATTCTAGGAGGAATGACTTGCGCGGTGGCGGTTTAGTAGTTAGAGCAGAAATGTTTGGACAGCTCACTACTGGTCTCGAATCTGCTTGGAACAAGCTCAAAGGAGCAGGTTACCCCTTTATAAATCTTTGTATATGCTTGTCTGTGTTTCGTTTAGATACAAACTAGTTTTCTTTTAATTTACAAGTTACGAGCAGGTGATTTGTAGTACTCGTGATCTATAACTGTTTTTTATTTGAGTTTGTAGCCTAAAATGGTTTGTATTGAAACATGACACTAAATATATCTATTGTTGTTTGATTGAGTTCCTATAGTTCTATTTAATGACTTGAATGTGGATTTTGCATATTGACAAGGAAAGTTATTTACGAGTTTGTTTGAGCTATGTGCTGACTTTGCTGATTATGGACATGATGTGTTTATGATTTAGAGACATTGACAAAAGAAAATATTGTGGAACCAATGAGAGACATTAGACGCTCTCTTCTAGAAGCAGATGTAAGTTGTTCCAAACTTATTTTATTAAGCAAAAGCTGCATCACGTTTAATGCAAGCAACTCAACTATGTTGTTTCCAGGTTAGCCTTCCTGTTGTGCGGAGGTTCATCCAATCTGTAAGTGAACAAGCTGTTGGTGTTGACGTAACTCGAGGAGTAAAGCCAGATCAACAATTGGTCAAAGTAAGTGGTTACACAACTTACCCCATTTTGTACAGAAATAATATAAGCAAATAATATAAATTCTATTTTACCCTTCCTGTAAACTCAATTGATTTTTTTGTTGATAATTTTGAAGCTTGGAATGATAGCACATAGAGATTGATAGCATTTTCCCCTTTTTTTTAGATGTTTATTAGTGGTTGGCTATATCTGGCATCGTAGGATATCCTGACATTGCAGAATACTATAATTAATCTCTTGTCTTAGAAGGAAAGCATTGAGCCAATACCGTTTCTTCTGTTTATAGTGATCACTGTATAAGTGAATTCGTGAACTTATATAATGTTCCTTTCTTTAGTGAGGTAGGGCTGTACTGGCTGAAATTTTTCTTAGTATAGTCGATTGGCATATACTTCACCTTTAAAGATAAGGACTAAAGATAAAGAATTAGCATATCTTTGGTATACTTCTAGTATATTGACGTACCTTCTCCTAGCATTACTGATAGCACGCCCAAGTGGTGATAATTTTGATCGCTAGACCATCTTTACTGACTCTCTACTTTAACTAATCTCCACTATAGTATTCTACAGTAAAAGCAAATTCCCATTGTTGCAAACTCAAAACCTGTTTGATTGACCACATTTCATATGAATGAATACGCCTCATTTCACTCAACCAATTTTCAGTTCCGTTAGTCTATGAACGATTACACCTCATTTCGTATTTGTTGTGTGCATTTCGCTTGCTTAGGTGCACTTATCTAACTAATCACAATAAGACCAATAGCAACAGCAGCAAAAAAAAGTTACAAAAATTAGCGTAACACTTACTAGTTACTTAATGTACTTAGGTTACTATAATGGATGCAAGCGCAGTAATGTAGTTTGTCTTATAGTGAAGGTACTAATCTCTGTATTCGTATTATGCAGATTGTAAGTGAGGAACTTGTTAAACTGATGGGTGGAGAGGTTTCTGAACTGTCTTTTGCCAAATCTGGGCCTACTGTAATTTTATTGGCAGGTCTACAAGGTGTTGGAAAGACAACTGTCAGTGCCAAGTTAGCGGTGTACCTTAAGAAGCAGGTGTTTAAGAATTTGTTTTTTCTTCCCTCACTTCGAATACCAAGCAACACTTACAATTGTACACATCTACACTATCATTTTTGTTACACAGAAAATGAGACTATCAGTGTAGGTGACCTTTGTCTTTGTAATAACATGGATTACAGGGCAAGAGTTGCATGCTGATTGCTGGAGATGTGTACAGACCTGCTGCAATTGATCAGCTTCTTATTTTGGGCAAACAGGTTACCAACTTTTTTCTTAATACCTTAATGCAGTAAAAGATAATATCTGTTTATTTTATGTAGATCTATGTTAAAGTACTTGCCCAAGGCACATGGAAGTCCTTCAGTATAGGAACTTGATATATCCTTAGTCCGATTCCTTATTTTTTTTTTAAAAAATGCCTTAACCTTATGCCTTTCTTGATTATTACCGGGGCTCTTTTTTTCTTTATCTTCTTCAAGTTGGTAGAAAGAGTCATTGATTTTTACGGACTTTGTGTCACGTGTCAGGGAGATCTTTGTAACTCCAAATGCACTAGTTAGTCTTCCTCGTAACTTCTATAGTTTTTTTTTCCGTTGGTAAGTACTAGCTGTTTAAAATTTCGAAAACAGCAAGTATTCACATTGAAGATCAGTCAAATCATTCTCATAACAAGTATATCTTTCGAACAGGTAGATGTGCCGGTTTATTCAATGGGCACTGAGGTAAAACCAGCAGAAATTGCGAGGAAGGGTCTCATAGAGGCTAAAAAGAAAAATGTTGATGTTGTCATAATGGATACGGCTGGAAGACTTCAGGTTTGCCGCTGCATTCGTTATTCTAGAGATGGGGTTAAAATATATCTTTGCTGTTCACCAGAGATATATACTGTTTAAAGTGTCTATGCTATCATTTCTTTATATCAGATAGATAAGGATATGATGGATGAATTGAAAGAGGTAAAACGGGAACTGAATCCCACAGAAGTTTTGCTTGTAGTTGACGCCATGACAGGCCAAGAAGCCGCAGGTACTTGCAGCAGTTATCTGATCTAGTACATGACACATATTCAAATCTTTTTCTGCCTTATAAAAACATCCTTGTACCATGCAAAATAATCATATTATATTAAACTAAAACATGAGCATGCATCCCATTTCAACTCGATATGTGGAATAGTCTCTGACTAATATGCTGCAGCCAGTGGGCACCTATCCTTTCCTTTACTCTGGACCTGGTACTGCGAGTGACTTGTGTTAGTATATAATTATCCAAAATCCCATGCATGTAATATACTACTAATTAGGGCAATGATTTCTCTCTCGTTTGTCTACTCCTGTCATCCAATATGGTTTTACACATCGTAATTACTTTTGACATATTTTTTCAAACACGGATATTATGACACATGTTTGCTGGTATTATCTTATCTGCTTTTCGCACGATTTGATTATTATTCATCTATTTGTAAAGACAGATACTATTATGCCTCTTTTGATGTCCTTGGTAAATGTGCAGCTTTAGTCACCACTTTCAATCTTGAAATCGGAATCACTGGTGCCATTTTAACAAAACTAGATGGGGATTCAAGAGGTGGAGCAGCTTTGAGTGTGAAGGAGGTCAGCCTTTGTTATCTTGTGACTTCTGATGGATTTTGTTTAATGAACAACTCTACCAACAATAGTTCATATACATGTTAAAGCAATTAAGAGAACTGAAGGAAACAGTTATTGTATATTTTGTTTAGTTCTTCTTCAGTACTGTTCAAATCGGGTATGGGTTTGTCAGGAATCCCTATAACAGAGAGATGGTGAACTTACCTACAACCAAAAAAAAAAAAAATACACTTAATTATGCATACAACTTGTAATTAGGTAGATATCAATAATTTAAGTGACCTGGGTATTTTGAGTTGAAATTATAATTGGACTTAGTAAAGTGTGAATTGTAGCACATTTAATTGATAGCCAGCGATTGGCTATGACAGGTTTCGGGAAAGCCAATCAAGCTTGTAGGACGAGGAGAACGAATGGAGGATCTTGAGCCATTTTACCCTGATCGTATGGCAGGGCGCATATTGGGAATGGGAGATGTTCTATCGTTTGTGGAAAAAGCACAAGAAGTTGTGAGTGTCGAAGATTTAGCTCACTTTCCATAGCTAAATAAATTCTGATGGCTTCTTATTGACTCTTGGATAGATGCGCCAAGAGGATGCTGAAGATATACAGAAGAAAATAATGAGTGCAAAGTTTGACTTCAATGACTTCCTGAAGCAAACTCGTGCAGTTGCACAGATGGGATCCATGTCTCGTGTTCTTGGAATGATTCCTGGCATGGGAAAGGTACTGTAAGGCATCTGTTATTGGAGTGAATACTACTTGTCAATTGAGAAGTTTACTTTTCGTTTTTTTCCTTGAAAGTATTTCTCACAAACAAATATGCATGTTCGGTTTATTTTTATTTTTTTTATGCATACCTAGCAAAATAGAGACTTAGCAGATCCGGTTTACTTTTTTAATGCTTTGTAGAAACACAATACGTTATACTCTTTGTATATTATTTTAAGCAGGTTACTCCTGCTCAAATTAGAGAAGCAGAGAAGAGCTTAAAGATAATGGAGGGGATGATTGAAGCAATGACCCCAGGTGTTTTTCCCTTGACAATCAGATTCTTTGACTATTTGCTTCTTTTGTTCTGTGTGTTAAGACATTCCACAACTTTTGTCAAACATTGCAGATATGCCAAAAAATGATTTAACAAATGATATTAGAGAAAGAAATAACCTAATTTCAAAGATCTCATACTTCAACTCACCCTCTTAATACTTGCAATGTTCTGATCAATTTGGTTTACAGTTTACTATGTAGAGCTAAGTATTTTTAACTTTAGTTTGTTATGGCAGAGCTTGCGTCTTCAATAGTTCCTCTATACATCATTTAGTAGAAAAAAAATCAGGATGATGCTGTCATCCGTGTGTGTGTGTGTTATATGTCAATACTTAGAGATTGGTGTATTACGGATATTATATTGATAGCAATGCTAGTGAGATTGTTCACTAAAGCTTTCACACGCGGCTTGTAAAACTTATTAACTTGCCTAGCTTTGTACAGAGGAAAGGGAGAAACCAGAACTTCTGGCCGAATCCCCAGCTCGTAGAAAGCGAGTTGCTCAAGATTCGGGGAAAACAGAGCAGCAGGTACTTCGAAGTGCCAGGATGATTTGAATTTAAATTACTAGTCCAACTCATACTGGCCTTCTGTACAGTTTTCTTCTTCTTAATTATACAGTATGTTATTCCAATATCAGATGTATTTTCTCAGTATTCATTAGTGTGACTGAATTAGGTGAATCAACTTGTTGCTCAATTATTTCAAATGCGAGTTCGTATGAAAAATCTGATGGGTGTCATGGAAGGCGGATCTGTTCCTGCTCTGAGCAATCTTCAGGAGGCTCTTAAATCTGAGCAGAAGGTGCCTCAATCTTTAGTTTTTTTTGCACCTACATATGTCTATGGATATTGAGTTATACTGATGCATAACTTCATGATTTTTCCAATTTTTACAAGTACGATTTCTAGTCCATAATTCTGCCATGTTACTCATACATTTCCCATTCCTCACATCTACCAAGTGTATCAGACCAAAGTATATGCTTTGCATTATCTCTGCAAAGTTCTAGACTACAGCAGTCAGCCAAACACATTTGCATGATCTTGTGGCAGTAACAGAGATATGTATAATCAATTACATTTGATATTTAGAGAACTATCATAAACTATGTTAAATGTGTCCTTGTGAAAAGTTCTTTAAATAATTTTTGACATGTATATCTGTTTTTCCAGACAAAACCACCATTATTATCTATTTTATCATGTTAAGCGAAAGCGCTAAAGAATTTCTATGTGCAAGTGTTGCAGATTATTTATATTACATCTGTTATGTGTTGGGACCTGTTCTAGCCTCCTCTTTATATATATATATATATATATATATATATATATATATATATATGTGTGTGTGTGTGTGTGAAAA
>PHNY01257775.1:0-13173 GCA_003724115.2 Anethum foeniculum
TATATATATATATATATATATATATATATATTATTTCTTAAATATTCATTTCTTGAATAAAATAAAATTACCCCATAAGACGCGAGTAAAATTGGTACAATCATAGTGAACTGGACTCCTCTAATTTGTGGGTAGACGAGTAGAAATGGAGTATGCAAACAAAGCAATTGAGGTGATTAACAAAGCAGCAAGCAACAACAAAGTCATCAACACCTTTCTTGGCTTTACATTTGTTGCTTTGAGTCTTAAATCATTTAACCAACAGAAAAGCATTGAAACCCTAGAAACCCACAAAGACTCTTTACTCAAATCTAACAAAGCTATTAAAAAGACCATTTGGGATTGGAAACAACAGCTTTATACTCAAGCTCAGGGTAGTTCTGGAGTTCCTCTTGACAAGATTAAGGCCATTTTTGGTGATGCCCCCACTCCCCCACCAGGTATTTGTGTGTATGAGTCTTGATTTGCGTGTGTTTGTATTATGAATGTAGTGATTTTTTCGAATATTGGGGTTGAAGGGTTGGAGCCCTCTTCGGGTTTTCGGGAAACTGCTATATTTCTTTGAATTTGTATTTAGTAACCATAAGTCCATTATTGACAGGATAGTTGATAGGCTAGGAAGCAGGGATAGTTGGGTTACGCAATGTGTATATCTAATACAAGGCACAATCCCTACTTAGTTTTTTGCCCTTTGTAGATAGTGCTTGAAATTGGTGTTAATTACTTTAGCAGAAGCAAAATTTAGATGTCTCTTAGTACAATATATATTGTAACTTAATCATATGTGTGGACGATCAAGTTATGCATTTGCCCCGGTTCGTGTAAATTTTTAGGTTATATGTTAATGGGTTTTATTGTACATAACATCAAAGGTATATTTGTTCAATTTTTATATATGTTGTACACCAACTTGTATTGCTTGCACCTAAATGCACATATTATAATATTAGTTGTATCCTGTCAATAAGGTTATATGCCCATATTGCTTGCACCTAAACTGCTGTATTTCTTTAAATTCGTAGCTAGTAAACAAGGATACATTATTGACAGGATATTTGATAGACCTGGAAGCAGGGATAGTTGGGTTACGCAATGTATATATCTAATACAAGTATCGGTACAATCCCTACTTAGTTTTTTTCCCTTTGTAAATAGTACTTGAAATTGGTGTTAATTACTTTAGCAGAAGCGAAACTTAGATGCCTCTCAGTACAATATATATTATAACTCAATCTTATGTTTTGGACGATCAAATTATGCAGTTGCCTCTGTTCGCATGAATTTTTTGTTTTTCAATGGGTTTTATTGTACATAACCTATAATTTGTATTTGCAATATGTTTATATATGTTTTGTACTTGTATCCCGCTCACCTGAATCTCCATATTATAATATTAGAGTATATCAGATTATCCTCGCACTATGCACCTGTATCCTTGCTTTTTAGCCATAGGTAATTCACAGTGAAACTAGAAAGTATTCACATTCATTTGCTATAGATATATCACCGTCACATCATTTTATATAATAAGCAGCCAAAAGTCAATATTGAAAAGTATTTCGAACAAGTTGTACATCTCAAATGCTGCTTCGGACATCTACAAGTCTCATTTAGTCAATCTATCCATCCTCCTGAAGATGACAGGATGTATACCCTGCACAACTTGGTCACTGGGAGCTCTAAGAAAAGTAATTTAAGATTGATTTTTTTTTTGGTAGTGAAGAGAAGGTTTTGGGGACAACCATGAAGTTTTTAGTATGAACAGTGAACCAATGTGCCAGAGCAGCTACTGTTTATAATTGACCGAACTAAAATTCCCCTTAGATTATGGTAATCCATGCATGATCCGCTTATCCAAAATCTAGCATAAAGCCGTAAAACAGTAAAAGCCATCATAAAAGTATCCTTCACCAGTTTAAGCACAGTAGCAAACATGTTATGGTAGCAAACGTACTGCTGTAATCTTTTTTAAGTTGGCAAATTACAAGTAGTTTCACATATTTACAGTTTAATTTTGATCATCTATTTGATTTACTTTTTCTGTGTTTACCTGTAATCTGTGTTTCTTTATTTCCTTTATGAATGTATTGTCTATATGTGTGATAGAGCTACAGTAGAAACTATGAATTTCTATGCAAGTATCTTCAGTTTCAGTATATGTCGTTGGTGTTGGTATTTGGGCATAATGCTTTCCCATGAGGATTATTTGGTTGGTTTAAGATAATGATCTTCGTTACAGGGGCAAGGCCTGCGTACCTATCACCCTCCTCATACCCTAGACTGTACCTTCGAGTATTCTAGAGTATGTTTGGTTTGGATATTCCACAAGTCAGCATTCCGAATTTGAATGTGGTTTCAGTTTCCTCATTACGTAGATGAACAGTTTGTTTATGATTATCAGTACTCGACCCTCTATTATATATTCTTGGTTTAGGATATTGATATCTACCTACAGAAATGCATATTTCCTTAAATCCGATAGGCATCTCCTAATTGCTCCCATTGTTTTTAGCTGCAGCTGGAAGTGCCGTCAAAGCAGACAGTGGATCAGCTCCAAAGAAGATATTGATATAAAGTTTTATTCCAGACAATTTGCCCGCCTAGACCTCGTTCAAGAATTTGACATTGGAACTCCAAGAATATATTTAGTTTTTATAGTATTATGTATCAACTTTGATTCTTATATCATTCTCTTCTTTTGCGTGTTTACAATATTGATATTTGTTACCTCTATTTTCAGAGATGCTGTGAAGGGAAGGAAGTTTTTACCTTTTTTTTTTTTCAAAGTTTATGAATATGTATACCCGCCAATCTTTGCTGTAGCCTTGCAAAAAGAATAATTTAAAACCATGTTGGCTCATCTCTTCTCCTATTGATAACAGATTTCTAATGGACAATCTGACTAGGGTTTCACACAATTTAACTGGGTGGTGACAGGCTAGTGTTACCATTTTGTTTTTGTAATTCAAATAACCATGCGTAGCTCAGTAAAGTATAATAGATATGTTACGATGTATAATAACTATCAAGTGTAGAAAGCTAGATATTCCTTTACAGACGGTCGAATGATGACTAAATCAGATTCCATTAGCCAAAATGATTCTTATTCACCTCTATTTTCCCTTGCACCCTGGACCAAATCATCTATCCCAACAAAATCCATTAGCCAAAATAACTGAGTATTGTCTATTCATGCTAAAATGTGAATGAATCATTACACCAAAATACAACAATATAGAAATTAAAACTAAATGAAGAAGAGTGTTGCGATAATTTTAAAAAAATCATCTAGTTGATTAGTGACCAGACGTCTAATTTCTTAATTTAAAATAACACGATAAGTAGAATACAAAACATATTACAGTACATCAATTCAAACATTGTCATGTTTAGATTGGCCACAATCTGGGATGCACGAATAACTGATGCGAAACCAAACAGTCGAACACAGCAAACTTACAACAAATTAAATAATTGTATACATAATAACTTCTGCTCTCTATTTGTGGAGATAATTATCAAGATCCATTGCAGATTTCCGGTGAGTATACATACAACTAACATAGTAGTACAACAATATAAATGGCTAAGATTTAAGAGCAAAAAGTTCACATGTAAAAACATCATAAGAAATAATGGACTTTCCAGCTCCCAAGACGGGGACCAGGTTGAAAATGGGTTTCACATTGATGTTAATCCTTGGACTTGATTCTGCAAGCTCATTAAATGCACCCGTGAAGACTTGTAACAACACGTTGTGGGACATACCGAGGCTTGCGGGAAAATATAGCCTCATATACTGCAAATGGAGAAAAATGAAAATATAAGAAGTTAAATACCAACAGAAAACAAAGCAAAACTTGGCGTAAAAAAAAACACAAGCACTAGTCCTTTCATAACATTACAAGGACTCTTCAACAATTCTTGCTCTGATCGAAGGTCATATATATCTAAAAGAATTACTTCAGACATACATACCAAATACATCAGTTAATGAAAAAACAGCAAAAGTGCTAGTTTTGTACCATGAATAAGTCTACAGTTCTATTATTCTTCAGCATTTATTTATGGATTTGATAATTCAAAGCTTTCCCCCCGTGACACATGGGTTCCATTACAAAACTTCCATTTTTTAAGTAACAAAAGGCTAAAAGGTTCCCATAAACTTAGAGATATTTAAAGAAAACTTATCTTAAAATATACTTGATGTCAGCACATATAATATCATAAATGTATTCTAAATTCAAGAGGTCCAAAAAAAGCTGCATACCGTGACATTGTCCCAAGAGAAATCATTCATCAAAAGAGTTGTATCAAGACGATAAAGGCAAAACCTTGCAATCATTTCCATCTGCTGCACACTGATGCAACATTGCTGAGCCACACCATCATGAACGGCACCTGTAGCACTGTTAGAACAAATCTTCACCGCAAGTTCATCAGTGATAGAGAGAACAACTGCACATATTTTCCCAGGAACAATACAGTTCTGAATGCAACAGTCATGCCATTCACTGTTCTGGAAACCCCAATAATTTTGAGCCACTTTTAATGAGACATCTGGTACAATGTCATCTGTTACAACTTCCTCAGCTTCAACACTATCAGCAACATAAAGCATGGGCTTCACTTCCACAAAGGCTCTACTTCCACAAGAAGATAACAATAAAATAAGCACCAAAACACAAAATTGAAGGGGCTTTTTAGATTTATTTGCTATCATGCATTTTTTTGTGCTGTTAAAACATTCTCTTACAAGTTATAATGTTAAATACCTAGCTAAGATGTTCATAATCATGTTATGATTTGTCTAATATTGAAATGCAGCGAAGAAAGATGCCCAACAAATCACAAATAACACAAAGTTTCTCTTTAAGTACAAAAACCAAAATTACTTGCAAACTAAAATGCAAAGATGTCCATTAATAGTTATAATGTAGAAAATATACCTTTTCGGCAGATCAGGTACAAAGACATATAAGAACATGGGATTCAGCACTGTACATAAAGATCCATTATTTAAGGTATGTAGCTTCATCCGATTGAGTTCCATATTCATCTTTTCTTCAATTTTGATTCTATCTGATGTAGGTATAGCTGTCGAACAGTAGATGGTGAAAAGAATAGCAGAGGTAGATATTGAAGAAGTAAAGCATTTTGCCACCGCTTCACTGTTATCAAGTGCTTTTTCAAGCTCAGCAGTAGGCCCTCCATCACAGAGTAACATTGTTGGAGGGTCAAGCCCCAATTGCCCAGCCATGTAAAGGATCTCCTTGTGCAAGGTTGCCTGCAGGTGAATTAAAGGATTAAATACTGTGTTTTTCTGAAGTGTTACTTACTGGCTACTGCTCGTGTTATAAAATTGTGAATGAGTTTCTTATAATATTCTTCAATGTGAAATATTATCTTGTAGTCGCTTTTCATATGAGTACACGAAATCAAGATAGTCGTAGATTTTTCACAGACAAGTAAATAATATTTTTGTTTGATTGTCAGTCAAATACCAAGTACCAAAACATTCTTTCAGAAGTTCTCTTACATCTTACCTTTTATAACGTACTTTGACACATAAGTCTTACATTGGCTGTGTATGTTGAACCCAGGACCAAGCCGCCACAACTTGGCATTAATGCTATTAGTTAATACATTTGGAACTTGGAGGCTATAAACTTGTGCATACAAAACATGAATGCTTAATGCAAATTTAAAAACATTATTGCCATAAAACACGAGAGTTTGAAAAATCTTAGGTCACTGCTCCACCACTCATTATCTTTAACATTATTATATAAATTATAAAAGAGAAGACGACTCATGGCTCAAGGCCATAACCCCTCCACCTCCTAGAACTTGCAGGGATATTAAAACTTAAAAGAAGAGTAAAGTCTTCTATCAGAACGTAATTACTAGACTTTTCAGAATTCCTACATACAACTTTTATGAAGGAACTACAGAATGACATATATAGTTGTTGGACAAACGTAGAAAGTCAGAAGAAAAAATTGGCTTAGTAGCAGCAGCAGCATGAATGAGGTGATAATATATATTCAAGAGAGAAAAAATAAGAAGGTCTCTCCTTTGAACAACAAAATGGTGATTACTAACCTGGCTATAAGGTCCTATGCAACTGGGGGCCCAGCAGGATATACTTTGCACATGCAAAACCTTTTTGCATTGCTTTTTTGCTACCAGAACTTCAACGTAAGCTGCCCCCAAACCAACTTGTGACAGAGGTAATTCAACCGTACTCCGTGATGGTACACCAGAGAGACATTTCTCGTGGGTAATGAATTTTACATATGTTTCATTTGCAACTGAAAACTTACCCATGTCAGCAATGTACATATGTATATAGAGCACCTCATTCCATGAGCAACCGATTTCAACAAGTTGGGACTCAATTTTCAATAGAACAAGTTTTAGATCCTCTTCCAAATCTGCAAATTAAAGATATTTTGCACATTGTTATCTGAAAGCATAGGAGGGAGCTAAAACAGGGTTAAAACTCAAGATAACACATCATATAAAAAAGACAAGGGTTTTATAATAACATAAACTTTACCTCCTTCGGTTCCATTCAATTTTTGCAGCGAGCAAGTAATTGAGTGCATATTATTATTTACCATCTCTGATACATGAAATGTATGATGCTCTTGTGTGACAAAATCAAAGACCTCATCATTCGAGCTGCAGTCTGCATCAGAACTTTGTGTGCAGTCTCCTTGAACCTCGTATACTGAATCCATCGACTCTGAAGAGACACCACTGGCTCTGCTGTCGTCCTCTGACTCATTTAAATGTTCTGCCTTTAACTTCTGTTCCACATGAAATCCTGAAGGGTGAAGGATCCCGACAGGAGCTATGGAATCTGAAGAGTGCAATACAATTTGATATTCGTCTAGCAACAGTCTAGCATTCTGGTCAAAAATAAAGAAGTTTATAAATACTAGGAAAAAGACCACAACCGTTTCAATAAACCAGAAGTATATCGAAGACAATAAGTCATGAAAACTTCTACAACTATATGAAAAGATTATTGAAACCGACAACAACATTACCGCATCTAAGATTAATTACTCAATCGTAGATCATTACCACTGATAAAATGCAAATATTAACATAATATTTACTTGACCAAGTAAGAACATTAGTTGTATAACTGCAACATTAAATACTGCAGTTGGCGACTTAAACTGCATATAAATCAATACATCAGATATAACTTTCAAGATCGAAACAAAATTACATATAAAAGTAATATTATACAAAGAGATAGTCCACTCACTTCAAAGAGGGGACAATCAAGTGTTAGTGTTTCGTACTCCCCTCCTTCACCACATACATTTATGCCATACAACCTGTTAGAATTATTGACCAAATAAGTTACTACGATATAAGAAGTTCAAACTGACAATACAGTGAAAAATCTGTTCTGCGCATACTCTTTTAACTTGTGTAGATGGGAGCTTAGTTCTGACAGTTCTTTGCCCAAGTGCTTCAAAGGATTCAATCCAATGGCGGCAACCTAAAAGATCAGAAACATAATGCTCTAAACATGATCCAGAAGAATAATATCAGAAATCAGAAATAAAGAAGACACCAAAAGATTCAAGTACAGAACTAAATCATGCTGACAAACGACAACTTAAGAGAAATCAGTGATAACTGATATGGAACAAGATGCTCAGTGTACATAAATTGTTTCGTCGCCCCCTCCTCTCTAAAAAAAGGCTTTTCTTTGGTATCTTAAGTTTGCAGCGACATAACATTTAGATTTTCAAGTTGGTTGCTGGGTTAATCCAGTCAATTTCTGAGTTCTGATCAATTAGTTGCTCAAAATTCTCGTTTGGACAGTATTACCAATCAGGACAAAAGAAAGTGACAACATTTACTAAAAAGGATCATAACAAAAACATATTTTCATAATGAATACTTGATCTCAAGTAAGCTTGTCGTTATCAAAGCAAATAACACTTCTAATTTTAAACAAACTGCAAGAGTCCCAGCTTTCATCTGGATATAAAGTCTACAATCTTAGCCAAGATATTTATCAAGACTGATCAATCCTTGCATAAAAGATATAACAGAATTTAATTATATGTCAATGTACACCGTGTTCATACCTTTACAGTAATAGCAACAATCCCAGCTTTTATCTGGATGATCACACAAGGAAAACATAGTTAGCAAAGGTGCCAAGTTGAGAATCATCATACAAATAATAACCGCATTTACCATCTCATGAAGAAGCAAGGACTGATCTTCCTTCCATAAATATGCCAAAGAAATGAGTCCTAACCGAGAACATACACTTTCCACCCTTAGCCTTTGATAATCAGAAGCAATAGCACCAGAAGACACTCCTGTTATAGAAGGTATCTGGCGCTTAATTTCCTTTAACAAGATAAACATATCTTCGACCTCATCACCGGCAGTCATATTGTAGCTAAGCTTGTGATGCCTATGTAGGGAACAATATATATAAGTTTACAATCTGAAATGAAAAAGATTGACATGATCTGGATACTATGCTCACTTGTGTCAGGAAGCATGGAAAAATTATAACCTAATACTTTTTATAAGTCAACGAAAATAAATCACGGGAAGAAACACATGGACTAGTGAGACATAAGGAAGACGGAATCAAAATTAAGAAGACGATTATGAATTTCTGCAAATGGCAGCAACCAATGTTCAATCCCTGCATTTATCTTGAATCGCCATTCCTCTTTCCTCAAAGTATCGACGTAAGCCATAAACACGAAAAGAGTGCCCCGCTCAACTAGTTAAAGCAGCAGTTCTCAAAATGTATCCGAACTTATCTGTTTATAGACCATTGTAATACTGAACCACATCCAACTCCATATCCAAGTCAGTCTCCTTTCAAAAATGTTCAGCTCTTCCCACTTATTAGCACTTATCAGTGCTTCTTTAAAGTGGTCAGGATCTTCCATATAAAGCGACAATTCAGTGCTTAACTGGGTTTTGGGCATAAACCAGAGCTTAAGCACACTTTTTCAAAACTGGGGGTCCCCGCATGACCTTATAGTACTAAGTTCAGGAATCTAACATTGAGGGTTCATCATTTATGTAACGAAAGTTCAGCGAACTTACCATTTGGTACTATCTAAATTGGGGTTCGTCAACATAAAACATGATACTATATATGCAAACAAAACAACTGAGGAAAATCAGATGAAGAGAGAGAAAACGGTAAGCTGATAAAATAAGAAAGAAAGATAAGGAGATGAGTACTGAAAGAGGGGAAGAGAAATAAAGTACTATACTTAATGTATAATGTCAAGGCGCACTGCCTTACTGATCAATTAACAAAATCCGAGAATCCGATAATCTAGAGCTTAAAGTGACAAAGATCCAACTGACCAGATTAGTTTGTAAATTTTTATCTTAAATATGGTCAAATTTTAACTTTGCCTACATATTTATGTATTTTATATATATGTATAGAGCTGTAATTGGTTCAGGAACTCAAGTTGAGCTATTATGATGAATAAAATATGTACTTGATCTTTGGATGGGAACTAGTATACTATATAATACAATTCTAGGGTATTTGAAAGTTTTGTTTCCTTGTCTTTCTATTATTGACTATACATAGCCCACAACATAAACTCAAGCAGATACTATTCCAGATTCTCTATTTAACAAACTATAATTTCAAATTGTCCATATCAAATCCGAAACAATTGAACACAATGTAATTACATATTTTGAAAAAAATACATACTAACTTTTGGTATTTTATAACAAATAACTTCAAACCATGTGAAATAAATTGTTGTCAAACAACGAAATAAGGAACATCTAAACAGATATAAGATTGAATGAGCAATTCGACAAGATGAAGAGATCATATGTGTTACTAGAAGTCTAGACCGACAGATGCTTTTGACATGTAAACTGGATATATTTTTACTTTACAAATTTAAGATTATTAATTTTACCAAATATGTTTTCCCCTAGGGGGCTTACCTTGTGGATCCTTGAATTTTTCTTCGAAATAATGGGACTCCCATGCATTTAGAATAGCTGACAACTATCTGATGACCAACCTGCAAATATTTTGAAATTATCTACAACAACCTCCTGAATAATTAAGGCAAAAGTGGGGGAGAGGGGGGATTTGCTTCGGCTACATTTTAATAATCAAACGTTCACAACTATAACTCCTTTGTACATTGACTTAAGAGTCATTTACCCAAAGAGAGCCTTGGACAAATACGTCCTATGTTTAGACTTCAAGTACATATTAACCAAGCAATCTAGCAGAAGTCTACACATTAAGAATCCGACCCTACTTGTACTCTCTCAGTCTATTGTGCATCTATTAATTAAAAAGAAATAAACTAATGTCTATGTTGAGAGTCTAATATTTGACTTAAACAGCCAACATCACAATTTATATTAGACCGTCATAGCATTGGTGTCACTACAATATTGCTGAAAAGGACTAAGTTAGACCTTATTGTTCTAATTAGCAGAAGAACATTAATGCAAAAGTGTATGCGCCCCCTCCTCCATCCCTATTACCTCACAGAGTTTTAAAGTTTTACGCTCTACTGGGTATACATTACTAAACTGTAAGTGCGGAAAATTGGTTGTTAAAGACAGATGACTAGTAACAATACTTGATGTAGACAACCTATAAATTTTATTTTTTATCGAGCTTTTACCCACGGACTACCAAACTTTCAATGTTTGGTCTATTATAATATAGTATAGATAAGTAAGCTAATGGTACATAAAAAAGAAAAAAAAGGATAGAGTGAATGTTGTTACAGTTTGATACATATAGCTATCGAGTTCGTCAACAGAATCATCAGCCGGCATCAAATTGGCCAAAGCAACAATCTGTAGATACAAACATAGCACAGTCACAGAACAGCATATTAAAAATGAACAATAAATAAATAAATATTGGAGGATATGAAATAGTAACCTGATGACCATATTGAACGCATCTCATCATAGCAAAGCAGCTATCTTTCCCCCCGCTAATTAATCCTACTACTTTCATTCTGCCCACTTTACGATTTGCTGATGGAGGTAAATAAACAACTGATGGAAAACATAACAACTACAACTGAAGCAGGACTTTAGGGTATATATAGGGGGTTTTCGATGTAAGATTTTGAATGATTTTTCCAAATTCCAAAACAAGAAATTATTGGTAAGAGATTTTTTAAAAGTTTACTATTTAGATATTGAATTCTAAAATTGGGTAATATTAAAATTTGAGTGTATTTCATTTATAATTTAAAAAATTTATTAAAATTTGTGATATTTATTTTTAAATTTTAAAATATGTAAAAATCATTAATTTAATTTTATTTGATAAACTCTACTTAAATTTTTCTTTATCTATTCCATTAAAATTTATATGAGATTAAAATCAAGAACAATTTTTTAAAATTTATGAATTATTATTATTATTATTTCTTTGAAATCAAAATTAATTATACCTCTTTGTAGAGATGTTAAAAAAAATCTCTAAGTCCATATCCGAACCGAAAAAGAATCAAAATCAACACTACAAGATTCGTCATTTTGTGAAAAAATACAATTTACCGGATAAAGTATCAAGATCAACCCTACAAGGTTAATCAATTTTACGATAATTCGCGTAAAATTAAAATTTATATAAAACGCATCAATTAATTTTGTTTTATTAGAATATAAATTGAATACTCCTATTAAATATGAAATAAAATCTACATGTATCAAAATTATTCATAAATTAAAAAGTATAAAAAGATTGAAAATACTTTAGATATTCATATATTATCATATATATATTTAGATAACACTAACAGTTGCAAAAGAAATTCACCCAACTCCGTTTTATAATATTTTAGTAATTTATTTCATGCCTCGTGTTGCCTCTGTATAATTTACTAGGCTACTCGCAAGTCTCATCACAAAATCAAAGAATACATAAAAACTCGATTACAAAATCAAAAAATACACAAAAAACAACTTGCTTTCTTTTTACCCACTTATAAAAAACCAGTGATGAATAACATATGATCTGCTACTCCATACCTATTAATAGGAGTATTACTAAATGCCTTCCGAGATTCAGATTCCTTTATTACATTGAACAAAATTTAATAGAGATTCAGACTACATTGCCTACTTGAAGAGCTTGGAAGCCAAATATTAATCCCTTAATCATACAAAAGGGTTTATCCCGAAACTATTAAATAATTCATCTGGTTTCCATTTCATAGCCAAAACAGTGCTGCTGCTGTCTACCTCATTTCTCAAAAGGCGAAAGACCTGTATTTGGAATCACAATGTTCATCCGGGGGAAATTCGGGTCCGGATAATGAATTCTGTAGCATAAAATTGTACTAATCTACCGCTAGCAAGAGTCCCCGAGGAAACATTAAAACATTTTGGCCAATGTAACGCTTTACAATATGTTTTTGGGTGGGCCAGAACTGTATATATCAAAAATGAGCAAGTACTGCTAAATAATATAGGTCTTAAATCATAGTCTTCGAAGATTCAGTCGCAATGTCCAGTAGTCTCAAGTCACTATCCTTGAAGATTCACCCACAACACTCTCCATTCTTGCATACCAATCGCCGATTTTTGTGTTCTCCACCATGTCAATACCAGATCTCAGGTAACGAATAGGTCTCAACACCCCAAAGACAGCAAGATCAGCTAGATTAGGCTTAGTCCCCCCTACAGCCAGCAAAAAACACGATAGGTAAAAATTTGGTGAAGCAAGAACAAAAGGATCGAGGCAACCAACCTCATACGGACAATAAAATGTTCAGGGTCACTTGGCCCAACACTGTGTGCAATTTGATGCACCATGCCGGCGGCAGGCAATATATAGAATTATAAATACAAACACGTTTTAATAAATATGGTTTTAGCAAATCCTAATAACACAACTTTCTTTCCCAGTATCTGAAATTAGCAGTTTCTAAAGTGGTTTCTACTTCCATTGTGGCCAAATGATCTCTCACATTTTTTACAAGTTGAACTCATTTGGCCGTAGTGCACTTAAATTTTGAAAAATGCACAACAGAAGATGGCGATCAGAAGGCACTGATACCAGATTTCAGAGGCTTTATAATCACATAATCAGAACCTAACAGAAAGAAGGGTGGTTTTTTTTTGGGGGGGGGGGGGGGG
>PHNY01257787.1:9269-32567 GCA_003724115.2 Anethum foeniculum
CTTGAAGCAAAGCATCAGAAAGGCCAAGAAAATCTTTGCCAGGATCATCAGAAACTGAAACTTGGAGCTTAGACAACCTCCAAAATCCATCAAGTTTGGTATCAACACTTAATGGGTCAGCTGTTTTTAACTTAAGCTTCCTTTTCTCTGATGGGTACCTTTGTTTACCAGTCCTCTTTGTCCGTTTAGCACACTGAACAGTGAGGGGGTTGTAGCTTGAAAATGGGAATTTTGGGCAAGAATTTGGTGGGTTTAAGGTGAAGTGAAGAGGGGTTATGAGCTTGGAAACAATTGACATTTTGGAGTTTGAGTTTTGTAATAAAAAGTATGGGAGGGTTTTAAGGTTGAAGATAAGGGGAGTTCTTGTGGTTTGTCTAAACGGTGTCACTTCTTGTCATTTGCATTTTGCAAGCAACTTCACTTCGGTCAGGGTTTAGATTTTTTTTTTCTCACTTTTTGATTTAAAAATATTGTAATTCAAAATACATATTATATTTTGCAGATGTATCCTCACATAATGAATGATATAGTTCTTTTGTATTTAACAAATTGTAATTACTAATTTCCACTTAAAAAGAGGTTTTTAAGCCAAATCTTATGTGATATTTTAGGTTCTCTTGTACTGTGATGTTTTGGTTGGAACTTTTTGGGACAATGACGTATGGGGAGCTAGCTAAACTGTTCGTATAACATTTCGGAAGAAATGCCGCAAGAAAGTGGTATCATCTTAGCAAGAAAGTGGTATCATGAAAAGCAGAGATCATGCTCGAGTGAAATTATTGCTCTTGCAAATGAATAAATCAGCTAGTGGATCAAGAAGATAGCCGTCACAACTGGGAGAATCCTCTATAGCATGATACATGCTCATCCCATATGTATAACTTCTGCAAGGAGCTCATTTTTCACAAAGCAACCAAGATGTAACCGAGTGCCTGAAATTATTGAACTATGGTAAAGATCGATTGACAAGCAACTACATCTTCCTCTCAACAGCATGACATACATTGAGAGAACAAGTATGGTACAATACATTATTGAAACTTCATTATAAATCTCTGTAGCACAAAATGTCTAATATCATAAAGGCAGTCCAGACAACTAAAATATGTAGCCATAAGCCAATATTCCGCAGCTACCAATTCCCAGCACCTTCTGCATCGCTGGATTTATAAAAATCATCTGGCCTCACTATGTTTATCTCCTCGAATTCGTTGTCATCTGAAAAATAGCAAACAAGCCGTGTAAATAGATAGTAACTAACTTATAGTTAAAAAACCATTAAAATTTTGTAAACCTGCTCATTGTTCAAAATTTTGTAAGCAGGTCTATCAAGTAGAGGCTGTTAGAAAACTATTAAAATGTTGAGGTGATTTGGCTTCGATTATATATATCACTGACAGGGAATAGTCAAGTCAGCCAGATTTACTTTTGCATTTTCTTTTCTTTCTTTTTTTTTTTTTTTTGCTAATTACTACCCTCTTAAGGAGGTATCCGTACTTTGTATGAACTATGAACTACAAACCGGAGCAAACACAATTGTACCATGAACTGGTTTCAAATATTATAAACAAAGGATAATCTTACAAAAATAATCCTGCAACCCAATAACGTGGAGAAATAATCATAACTGGTAAAATACTCGGACATTCCACTTTGGTATGTATGCAAGTTGCAAGTAGTGGAACCAAGTCAGAAATATAGAAATTTACTCCTGCTTCTAGTTTTCGAATATATAAATATATGATCTTGTACATGCCCCCCGGAATATATTTGAATACAACTCTTGCCTAAAAAAAAGGACAGTGCAAACCTCCAACATTAGCAACCCCTTGTAGAGCCACTCTCAGAACAAACCAAAGATTTTGTCTCAAGTATAAAGAACAGTAAAACTTGAATCCTAAAAATTAATCATTCCAAATGTGTGGAAAATAAAATGAGAAGAAGAAACAGGAGAGATGCCGGATGGCGGGGAGGGGGAGCTAGGTACATCATATGCACTACGAATACCAGAGAAACTATTTAATTTGCAATAGAAAGTCCTATACTACACATCAGTATCTTACAATTCTTACAATCTACTGCTTCAGGACATTCCGCATATAGTTCCAAGTAAATTAATTTCGAATCAGACATCTCATTAGCAGCTTTAATGTTTAATTTGTGAAACTGGTTGTAAATTATTGAATGCCAAATGAAAATTATTAAACACCAATGAACCAGGTAGAGTTTAACCAACCTTTTCTCAAGGTCAGTGCCACAACAGCATCATTTTCAACCTGGAAGTAGGAAAAAGAGGAATCAAACATAATGTTGGAATAATTAATTAATTTCAAAGAAGAAAAAAATAAGAGAGAATCTTGGTTATCTAAATAAAGTTTGCGGCATTTCATTAAAAATGTAGATTATTTCCAAAAGTGCAGGGCTTAATAATTATTACCTTTTGATCTGCCAAAGTCTTGGAATCATCTAGCACCTCTCCGGTTGTCATTAGAGTCAAACGCTGATCAGTGACTGGTTGATCAATAAGACCATACACCTTTTGCTTAATGTCCATAATGGTCTCAGTTGGATCACACTGCAGAAAATAGGTCGTCTTGCTACGCTTGATGCGGATATACATAGCCTGTATCAAGGAAAACATGTTGCAAATCTAGAATGCTAACCTTCAATGTTTTGACAAAGCAAAGTTTTACACAACTATACTAAAACAGCAATGAAGAAAAGCGTGGTCTAACAACCCATCTTAACGAGGTGCACATTTCTAACAAAGGAATAACACTTAACAGTACACTCATAGACAAAGATACTGCCAACTACCACCATCCACCTCATATTTCTTCCGAATCTAGTTAGCAAATAAATATTCGAGCTGATGGTAGGCCAGAGTTCATATTAACAACATCCGAAAGCTTAAGTACGAACGACCTACATTTTTAAATAAGTAAGATTGCCCTAGATAGCAAATTCAAAAGAAACCTAGATCAAATATACCAATATACACGCAGACCTAAAATACTGACAAACAAACACATACATAACAAATAAAAGGGAAAAGAACCACCATA
This sequence comes from Anethum foeniculum, assembly GCA_003724115.2. Taxonomy (NCBI): domain Eukaryota; kingdom Viridiplantae; phylum Streptophyta; class Magnoliopsida; order Apiales; family Apiaceae; genus Anethum; species Anethum foeniculum. The sequence goes on from PHNY01257787.1 coordinate 12,335, forward strand.
CACAATGTACGCACAGACCCAAAATACGACAAACACACACATAAGTAACGAAACCACACACAATTTAAAATTAGACATATAGAAAGTGTACATCGCCTTGCAAGTCCCAAATGCAGCACCTATGTGTCAATTTAGGCCAACACTTGGAATCATGCTATTTCGGGCCAAATTTCGCAATTCTCATCCAAACCAAACCCCCATTTTTAAAAATTAGCATCAACGAAAATCACAAGTCCACGTTTATCAATTAACCCCAATTATGCATCCAATTCAAATCAATTATTGCTCAAAAAAACAACCACAGCTTAATTAATTTCTACACAATTGTTGAATTAAATACACAGATACAATAAAAATATAATTAGGTCGAGAAAGGAGGGTACCATTGGAAGAATGAATTTGATGGTTCGGCCGGTCGGAGAAGTTCGCCGTTGACGGCCGGACAGTCGCTAAGAATTGCAGTTGTGTTGTACAAGTCTGTTTTTACTAATTTATACGTGTCTTTTGTTGTTTGTGAGGTTATAATTATTAATTAACTTTTTGCTTCTCCTTTTTTATATAAAGAAAATAATGACTTCAAAGTTATTGGAAATCATTTAAAAAAATATTTGTATGTAATACTCCCTCCGTCCCAATATGCATATCCCTTCTGACAAAAAAATTTGTCCCAAATTACTTGTCCCTCCCTTCTTTTAATACAAAATTTAAGGATAATTTTTTAAAATTATTCTTTTCCCAATATTTGACTTTCTAAAACTATACTATATTCTCACTTTTCAAAATTTGACTTTCTAAAACTATACTATATTCTCACTTTTCAATGCATTAAGTGAAAATATTTAGTTGAAAACCAATCATTTTCTTAATATGCGTTTTTTTTCAAAAGGGACATGTATATTGGGACGGAGGAAGTATATGACTTCTCCTTTTCGGATATATATTTTTTGGGGTAAATCGAATTTGAATGGTATGTTCCACAGACCATAATTGGTTATTTTGTAATTCCCAGACTATAATAATTTCATCATTTACGGGTTGAGGTATCAATATCATATGTTTGCTTGGGTGCTGAAATGAATATGTTTAATTTAAAATATTCTAGAGTTTTTAATATTAATTATTTTAAAAATATTAGTTTTAATATAGTTTTTAGTTTTTTTTTTGTTCATTGATTTATTTTATATAAAATATTACAGTTAATTGCTTAAATAGAAATACAAATAGTAGAAAGAAATTTGATTTCTCATACCCCTTCCTAATACACACCTCTCCCTAAAAAATACGGTTTGAGAAATGAGTTTTAAATATTTTTTTATCCCCTCGAATCAAACAACCCCAATGATTTGTATTATAATTCCTATGCAATTAAGGGACTAATACTCGATTTTAGCGACGTTTTTTTAGGATAATTTATAGTAAAAATATATATTTGACCCAGTTTCAGTCGTACTTGAAAGAGTATCTAATAATCGAACAGTAATTCTTGTAGGTACGTCCGATGTGAATGAATACAATCATGGGCTCAAATTTGTCTTTTATTTTTTACTTCTGTTATTGTAATATACATTTATCATTTTCATGGCTCATATTTGTCTCTTTTATTTTTCTTACTTCTATTATTGTATATACATTTATCATTTTTGTTATTATTTATATTTATGACAACCTATTATCATCGTGCACTTGTGCACTAAGTCGACGGTTTCACGAAACATCTTCCCTTGAAGTCGAGGCATGATTTGTGTACATTTTACTTGTCTAATCAGGATAAATATGATTTGGTTTGGTATATGTTTGAGCATTCTTTATCTATTGAAATTGTAACCCATGCTTATAAACTCTAATCACCCAAGTCAAACTTCATTTGAGTATTCAAAAAATATATTTGTATGTTACATATATATATACTTTCATTCTTATTATCCTCATATATTTGTATGTTCAATTTTTAAAAAATATGAGTTCCTATTGAAAGACAAACAAAAAACTGAAGCTAGACAAGTCAATTTGATTTTTTAAGAATAATTTTGGTTATTTTTGTAGTTGTTTTGGTAATTAAAATCAAGGTTAAGTCTGAAAGATAGAAACTCAAAATGACTGGTCAATGGGAAGTTCAATACCTGGTGTACTTGTTTGATTTTTCCTGAAATAAATTTATGAATACATTTGCATATTTATGAATACACTTGCATTCTAATTGAGTTTGGATACAAAGATTTTAGGTCAAGCAAATATTCAAGCATGTGTTCTCAGAGACAATTGACTTCAAGAACATTAGACATTGATATCCCGATAACCACTAACGTTAATAGTTATGTTTGACGGATTTGACCAACCTTAAACTGCTTAAAAAGTAATAAAGAATGCTACTAAATTTCCAAAATTAATAAGAAACTATTAAATTGTAATACTATAATGGTTGAGAGCCATGAAATTGCAATTACTAAATTCTTTAAGATGACAATAAAATTGTAATAATTTTTCTAGTAAGTAATGATAACAAATAATGTCTTTAAGATGTCATAATAAGAATATAATGCTCATTTCACAGAAAATAATATCAACTAATAGATAATGGTTTGTCATTTGCGAAAGTGAGGGAAAAGGTGTGTTAGAGAAACAAATTCACTAGCACACACGGTAAGAAAGATCTTATTCGGATGACTTCTACTCATGAAGATCTTTAGTAGAATATATCATCTCTCGAATGATAATTGGACAATTTTTGGAGAGCATATCGGGCAAGGTCAATACACTAGAGAGATAAGTTGTTGATGTGATCTTTTTTACGAATGTTATAATGAGTATTCATACTACATTGTCTATATTTACTAAGTAAGTTGTTGAATATACTCCTTGTATATAATTGATAAATTTTTCATTGGTAATTAGTTTGTATTAAACTTTCGAGTTTTAACTTTATTTATATGAGAAATTCTGTGATTTCTCACAATAACTTGCTTGTTATTAGTTGGAAAATATTAAAAAAAAACATTCTATAAGTGTGGGTATTAAAAGTGTAAATTGAAAGCAATATGTTGTAGCGAAATAATAAGATTTTAATCTAACAAAATATGTATTAGTTCTATGTTTTAAATGAAGACGATATACATGTTTGATGTTAAGGTTCAGTCTTGTACTTGAGGTCGCCTGTAGACACTCACAAGACAACCTACACGAGGGTGTTCACAAGGGAGGGGTCTCTGATTTTGTGAAATAGAATACGATTGCCTCATTTCTCACGGTTTTGCACTAAATCTCAAAAACAGTTATTTATGCTAAATGATACTTTTCTTTGTTTCCAGATAACGTCAATGTGGCCTTTTTTTTTACATGATTCATCCGCACATGTTTTGTATTATCCCTAAAAATCATTAGTCAAAACATGGATGATAGAACATTTGTAGTTTAGGCAATCAACTGGAATTGTAAATACTGTTGTTATTTTCCATTTCATTTGGATGGGGAATAATGTGATTTTAAAATGTTTGTAGAATGTCATCGTTGAGGTTGCATACTGTTATTCAACCAAAAATATGTTATTATCATAAACGGGTCTTCAATTGATCACGGATTGTTCGATTCAATGTTATTTCGATCTTATAGGTAAATATTAAATAAATACTCTGTGGTATTGTCATGATAATTGATTTAAATAAACGGGGCATCATAAAAGGAGAAAGTGAACACTTTTAACAGAAGATTTTTAAAAGAAGATTTGGATGTACAAATATAGATAATACAACGGTAAATTTATATCTTATTTATTTTTAAGACTTTTGAACCGAACAACCCAATTAACAACAAGCATGTGAAAATGTATATATATGCCAACATTGATTCACAAGTAACTAAAATGAATTTGATTTTTTTTTTTTTTATGTTGAAACCTTGGTCAACTACTTTTTGTGATTTGATTATTCTTTAATTTTTTGGTCTTTAGAAAAGAGTAGTTTTTGAGAATGATGTTCTAATTGGAAAGGCCACTTCCATTAATCAAGAAAGTGTTTCTAAAGCCAAGTACACAAAAGAAGGTTATAGCATACACTTGTGTCCTAACCAAAGAGGGATGGCGGAATATGTATTATACATTATATTTATTTTTTTCTAGTTCGATTACCTTGTATTACTATTTTTATGCAATTAAAGTACCGATACCAAATTTTAGCAAAGTTACTTTAAGTTTGTTTGACCCGTTTTTTTATGTTAAATGAAACTATAGCTCTAAATTACCATAATCAAATTTTATTCAAGTTTCTAATCCTGAAAAATTATATTTCTATTGAGTCTTATCATTGCTCTCATATATTTATATGTTTCGCTTTTCAAAGAATATGTGCCTTGATGTTACAGGTAAAATGAAGTTAATTTGGTTTTTTAAGAATGTGGTTTTATTACTTTGGAAAATAGTCTGGTTTCCCCTCATCTTGGTAACACGGTCAAGTTTGCCTAAAATGCTTATTTGATTTTTAATTATCTTTTGACGAGTATTTTTGTTGGCTTCTCATTTTTGAAATATTGAACAATCAGTTGAGAAACTTACAAAGGTTGTTTATCAAGTCTCCAATCTATTTGAATGTGTAATGTGGCCAAGGCAGTGAGGCATAGCTGTTTAGTGATAGAAAAATATTTTGTAATTGAACGATAAAACTGAAAAACAATGATCCCATTTAACGTCATAGTGTCTGTGAGATGTTTATTACGGGGTAGAGGAGTTCAGACACCGATCCTATGTCCAGTGTGTGGTTATGATGTGGAACATTTATTACACGTCTTCCTCGACTGTGATTTGCTAAGGGTTGTTGGAGAAAATTGAGTTTAGTGATCAATGCAGTTTCAATTGAGTCGTGCCCTGACTGGCTACTGCAGTGTTTTGCGTCAGAACCTCAGGATAAGTTGATTCCAATAGCTACATGGTTGTGGAGTATATGTATAGCTCGCAATATGAAGGTATGAGATAACAAGGTAGTGACCCCAGATTTTGCTATTCAATTGTGTGCCAACCAGGTACAACAGTGGAAGGAAGCTCAATTATGCAAGGGAAAGAATGTAAATGCAATGGCAAGTAATCAACCTAAGAGTGATGTTCACAGGAGGGCTCCAATGGAAGGTGAGTTGAAGATTAATGTTGATACCTCGGTTAAAGCCGGTGACTGGAGATTTGGTATCGGAATGGTTCTACGAGATCATCGGGGTAGCTTCTGCAAAGCACGTTCATTATGCAAAGGAGGGGAGGTCAGTGTGTTTGAGGCAGAAGTTCGAGCCATCTTAGAGGCGTTGAGGTGGTCAGTGAAGCTTGGCTTGGGCGTGGTTACAATAGAAAATGATTCGATGCTAGCAGTGCAAGCTATCAAGAAAGATGGTAGGGTTGATGATACATGAGTGTCGATGTGTGCTGAGCGATAATCCAGGTTTCAGTGTCTCTTATGCTAGAAAACAAGCCAACACAGTAGCTCATGTACTTGCTAGGGTGCCTTGTGAGGTGTACTGTTTTCATGATTTTTGTGATCCTCCACATTTGGTGTTGGACAACCTTATGTATGATGTTTCGTTGATTTAATGAATTGTTTCATTTTCAAAAATAAAAAACAATATGTTACAAAAAAAGTGACCCTCATAATTTCCTGGTAAAACATTTTCCAGTTTACCTCTTCCCCACCACCCTCTTGGGAAGCCTCTTCACTTTCTTTTCCTCTATTGATTTTTGTCTCCGGCTTGTTTGTTACATTTTACCTATATGAATGTTTCCATTTAAAATACGTGCTGGACACTCTCTCCAGAAGGTAAATAATTGGGTGTCACAAGTAACAAAAACTTAAAGTAACTTGTAATATGCAAATTTGAGTATTACATGATTTTTGCATCAAATGTAATATTCGACAAGTGAACCATGTTCGTGCGTCGCATGATGCTTTCTCCAGGTCCATGAAAGATTTATTGCCGAGGATTACTTGTTTTAAGTAATTTAAGTCGCAAGTATTTTTAAAAAAAAAAGTTTAGCTATATGTGTTGATGGAAAGACATTCATATAGTTAAAAGCATTCAGTCCTACTCAGGTGCTCATATATGCATTATGAAGGATGATCTGCCTGATAAAATAGAGAGAAGATAAAAAAACGATTTTATTATAATACGACTTGTTCTCAATTACAATAGAAGAGGGCTTATATAGCCAACAATCAAACAATAATAACGGAAAAAAATCAACCAAATAAGGAAACTATTATAATAACGAAACTATCCAAAAATAATAATATGATATATGTTAATAATATTATCCTTTAATATAGTATTGACAACACTCAGATTCTTCAATTACTAAAAGCTTCTTAAGGTTCGGGAGGTATAGCTTTTTTTGTAAGACTTTATGATCACAAATCAGAATCTCCGGTCGCTAAAACATTGACGTAACAGCAGCATTTGCAGGAACACCACCTTCTAAAGGCAGCTGCCTCCGCAACCGAAAAACTGCCAATTGTGTGTACAAAGTCAAACAACTGTAAAAAAATATCACCAGTGATTTTTCATCTTGTTTCTCCCCTTTGGATTATATGCTCCTAACTGTGATCTGCCTGAAAGGCAATTTTCATGTGAGTGTAAAAAAATTGCCTACCCGGTTCACATCCCAAAGGAGTATACAGATGCATCTGCAGTTAAGTAGTATAATTACATGCTTATCTGTGGTTACAATGTTTACAATGCATCTGCAGTTAAGTAGTATAATTTTCATGTCAAGTCTTCAAGTATGCTTACGATGTTTTAAGCCAAATCACCATATGATTTGGCCACCGCGAAATCGGGGATGCACACTACCATGGGGACACCATCATCAGAACCACTTCTGACTTGCTCCATCTATGGTATTTGAAACATGGATTGAAGGACAACTATAAATTAGAGCATAAATATCATCCAAACTTTTAGTTGCACAAATGCAAATAATGACATTTTTTCCTAGATAAATAGGGAACCATTATTTGCATGCAAAAGAGTATACAGACTTTTATCCTTCCATTTGGAATCAGAATCTCAATCCCATATTTTTAGCAGTTTTGTAAGCTTCTTCCCCAAAAATTTATGCCAGTTCACCAGTGTGGGCATTTGAAATAAAACATATTCCCTATGATACCCTAAATCTGTAAAACAAATATAATTTCCTAAAATAGAAGTAGGCAGCATTGAAAGTCAGATGGGAAATATTGTATTAGGCAACTTCCAAGATATATTTATGTTGAAAAGAAAATTTCAGTGTAACTTAAGACATGAACGACATGCAGAGAGCATGATCAAGTAGTACAAAACAAGTCTAGCGTAAATGTGAACTTTCTGTGGATCTGGGGATTCAAAACACTTCCAAATTCCAATCAAACCTGACATCAATTTATGAAAGAGGGGTCTTATTGAGAGGCAAGGGGTGACGGAGGAAAGGACCATTGCCGAAAGCCAAAACATGACTGCTAAGAATCACATGTTAGATTTGATGATAAGAAATATTTCGATTAAATTTTTTATTTTGTTTTTGTAACTAGTTAATGGATAGCATTCTTATGAAGTATCCCATTAATTAGGAACTTTCTACATGAAAGTCATATTTGTCGACGGCACAAATTTAGGAGAGTTATTAGCAGGTATAATACTATTAAATAATATTAAGTAAGTTAATAATGCCAAACTGAAAATACGCCGAAAGTTGCAACTTGGTTCTTTGCAATGCGGGATAAGTTAAGGATAAAAATCATCCTTAGTGTATTCCTTTTTCCAAAAGACAATTGGAGAATTTTGAAATTCAATAGCAACAAACAACTCAAGGTTAATACATCCGGCCCCCTCAAATGTAATTAATAGAGGACCTTATATTTTTTTGCTCAGAGGAATGTCTATGAATCACGTGCCAGTGCCTCGGTATCCGATTTATGCATCGTGACAAAGCTACTTGGGAAGATAAAGAACATGAAGTCCTTCAACTCGATTTCTGGACTTCAGTTGGAATTAATAAGGGATTGCTCAATTTTAATGGGAACTAGAAGCAGTTCCTACATTATATAGCGCTCAAGTCACTATAAACTACTACAGTTCATATATACACGAGTATTTTCAAGCAGAGCAGGATAATGATAGGGGCCCTTGTGCGCAATAAGTGAACACACACTATTCTACTTGAACTAAATTAAAAGTAATAACCAAAAGATTAAAAGAGCGAACTTCATAGAATTTGTATCTGTATTTCCAAAAAGCTGCTATTAGGGATCTAGCTATGTGGAACATGGAAATACTAAGAACCTTATCTGATCATTCAAATCAGTAAAGTTGGTACCATGTAACATTGAAACAGTTGGCTAATATTTTTTAAAAGAACAGTGTTTCTTCACATTAGTATATTAAATTTAAAATGTACTTTATAAAATTACATGCACAGAAATGTAGAACTATTTTTAAATAACAGTGTTGCTCCGACCTAAGGAGCTCAGCTTGACATCGTTCATAAGCATCTCTTGTTAGGTTTATTATTAGTTCCCAAAGAATCATAATAACCACAAGATTTCTAAAACTTTCTAAGAGAATTATCGAACCGGGCAAACTACACAGAAAATAAAAACAAGTAAGGTGTTGTAATACTTAATTGTAAATATAGAGCTACATCATAATTAATTTAGTCAAATGTAAAGTTCAAGTTAGCTTTAAGCAATAATTTTCATAGATAGAAAACAAATATAATTAACACCAAGCATGATGATATTATTTCAGACAAGTTTGGTACACAAGTATAGTTCCATGGTCCTCTTATCAGAATTGTCATACCCAAAAATCAAGATAACCATACCCAAGAACAAAGACAAACACTAACTACAGAAATCACTGCTCATACAAATCGCGGTAGGGCGCATTGTTTCATCGCGGCAGGTACAGCCCACCAGCAATTAAAAATTGCGGCAGCAGCATTGTTTCCTCGTGGTAATGACCCGCCAGCTTTAAATAATGCCACAACTGCCCTTCCCTTTTACTTTTAATGTCCCTTTACTTTACAATTTATCTATAGATTACTGGTATAAATTTATATTAATATATATTAACGACCTCAACTTCTGAGTTCGAATGTCAAACTTTACCAGAACGGTGTACTCCTCACTTTAGGCAAAATATAGAATAGCACCAGTACGGGCATTCTTTCACGATGGTAGAGGCTATCATATACTCCATTCCATATGAACACTCCTCATACATATATGAAGGAAACACAAATTTTGGAATAACCAGTCCAGTCCAGAAATTCGAATTAGAAGAGTACACAACATGCTGCCTCGAATGTGCAAAAAGATAGCAAACCACAACCTTATAATCATTTTCCACGCGATCCCAACCAAATCCAGTTAGGTATTTATATCTATTTGTATATCCTACGTTATAACTGTACTTGGAATACTCTAGTGGAGTAGTGAATTCTATGTATCTACCAATTATCGGATTCCACAAAAAGAATTCTTTTTGGTTAACTAGACAAGGTAAACCATTAATAGAACCAACCAATCTTAAGTTGCGAACAATACCAAACTATACTACATAATGTGTCTGTTTAACTAATCACTAATCCTCATTCTCTTTTCAGATGTTGAAATATAGTCATTAAAAATATAATTGATTGGAATTTGAATAAAAATAATAACATAGTGATTTTCAACTATAGCTAACCATGATAGAGAATATTATCGGTACCGAACTTGATCTCTGAAATTTAGAGAACCACGATTATATAATTTTAGCCAACCATTTTGAATTATAGCTAACAATTGTATTGCATTTCTAGGTTTGCAATTGTTCAAAAAAAAATGGAGGCTAGCGAAGATGATATTAGAGAGGTGATACATACATTGCTGAACATAGTTTTGTGAAGCAATAGATGGATTCGTGCAACAAATTCTATGATGAGAATATGCAGAATACCATTGCTGACTTGAGAGATTGTCATTACATCTTACAATGATCAAGTAAACTTCTCCTATTTTATAATTTCGGTAATAATTGATGTACATGTGGGCTACATATACATGCTGGCTACATATGTAGCTATTCAGTTAAGCTGTTTACGACTCTTGTAGTGATTGAACAATATACTATTGCGCACTAGTTATTCACTATTTGAAAGAAACCAAATTAGATGTTTGGGAGTTAATACATATATGTATCCGTTGTTCGAATTCCTAAAGGTAGGACTGTTTCCATTAATTATGTTTTAATTTAGTAAAAAATTAGGGTCTAAAGGAACGCAAGGAAATAAAATACGAGGTACTAGTTTGGTCAATTAATTAGAATGATAGAAGTTAATTTCCTTGCAATGGATAAATCATGCACTGACTTGTTCTCTCCTATGTGTAAGCCAATATTTTTAATTGAAACATCAGTGTTAATTTTATGTTATTGAATAATATACTAATGTGTACTAGTTATTTCACCCAATACTACAACATTTATCAAAACAAAATAATTTTAAGGGTGCGAAAGAAACCATATTAGATATTTGAGAATTAATATTTGAGCACATTAAAAATTTCATTAAATTAAGTATCAAATTAGGGGTTAAAGAAATGCAAGGCAATTAAGTATTAGGTACTGGTTTGATAAAATTAATTTAGAATGATAAAATTAATTTCCTTGCAATGGATAAATCATGTATTAATTTGTTCTCCCCTTCTAGGATTACATTTTAGTTAAAGTCGGTCTCATTTTTATGTTATATTCCGTAACTTAACCTCAAGATTGTTTTCCACGTACACCCATTTTATCTTAATTAAGGCAACCTAAATTGATGTTTTTTGTACTGGTTTATGTTGCCCTTGATATCATAGCTTCAATTGAGTATATTAAAAACAACCTTCATGCAAATATAATTCAGGCTAAAACGAGGTTAAATCTCTATTATTGGTAGAAAATAAGAGTGACACCAACTTAGTAATTTCCCCCAATTCATTAATTATCTAAAATGGTGTTCCAAGTTGTCCACTTCCATCAAAAATTTATTAGCAATGACTTTAATAATTTTAGAATTTTCAAAATCTTGATTAAAGTACTTTTAGATAATTGGGATTTACATACATGTGTATATAAGTGGTTTCAATATATCTTAACAAAATACATATAGACTTTCAATACTATGACAGATATACCCTTCCAGAAATTGACGGCAGCTTAAAGATTTAACGATAGCACCTAAATTGCTCAAAATATATATTCATAGTCATTAAAGTGTTTACTTAAATATATACGCCATCAAAGTGCGATGTACTTAAATTACAAGAAAATACTATATATCGCCGTTAATCTACAAAAGAATTAAAGTGTAAGCCATTAAACTGCACTCAAATATCTAAGAAACATCTTATCTTGAGTTTTTATGCTAGTAATAACTAACTCTCATATAGTAATTTTGCTAACTAATTCTAGGTGACGAGTTAAAAATACAATTCTTGGTAGTTAAAGTATAGTAACACAAGTTGTTTGACTTTTACATTATTATCTTTGTTTTATACATTTATATATGTTTGTTTTAGTATATAAACACTTATCAAACTGCAACTACAAACAATGTACAAAATCTGTTTTGACCAAATATGTCTCGACAAGCCAAATGTGACAAAACTTGATGGAGAAACTAAACCATTATATCCTAGGGATGCTCGGATTAGGAACTTATCATACTCAGATAAATTATTTTGTGATATCGATATCACATCAAGGACCGAAGAAATGATTTCAGAGACGACCAAGTTTTACATGGGAAAGGTGACGATTGACCAAGTGTGATGAATGGAAAAATCAGTTAGAATCATGATAACACTTTTTTTGTGTCATGTTCATATCATGGTGCAATCAAAATTCTATAAATTGATAGGGATTGAGATGGAAGAAATGTACAGATTTGGAAAGGACCCAGATGACATTGGTGGATATTTTATTGTCAATTGGATTGAGAGAGTCCTTATTGGTCAGGAGAGAATGCAAAACAATCATGTATTTATCACGAAAACAAATCCTGACAGAAATGAGTATATCGCTGAAATGCGGTCTACCACAGCATGCCAAAGCAGGCCACCTAGTATAGTGAAAGTTCATATGATGCTTGCTGGAGGGGTATAATTCTATACATTTATGTTTTTCTAAATTCAATTTATCTTTTACGTAATTGGTGGTGTAATTTCCTCTTTTTCATAAACAAAACCCTCTAGGATGTACATTCGTGCAACCCGGCCCTATATACTTAAAAATATTCCAATTGCAATCATCTTTCGTGGACTAGGGATTCACGGAAGAAGAGATAATGAGGTGTATTGGCATAAACAGATATGATGTTGTGGCTAATTTGATCAAACCGCTCTTCAGGAGAGTACTGCATTCATGTTGGGTACTTCTTTTAAGGGGTCATTTAGGGTTATCTACGATGTTTACCCAAGTGAACCAGGGTCTGATCAATTTAGCCATAGCAACATTAAATCTGTTGCCAATACACCCAATTATCTCCTCTTCCGTGAACCCCATAGTCCACGAAGGATGATTGCAATTGGAATTTCTTACGGTATATAGGGCGAGGTTGCACGAATGAACATCCTAGAGGGTCCTTGTTTACAGAAAAGAACACATTACACCACCAATTACATAAAAACAAAACTGAATTAGAGTAACATAAATGCATAGAATTACACCCCTCCAGCAAACATCATATGAACTTTCACTATACTGAGTGACCTACTTTGGCATGCTGTATTAGACCACATTTCAGCGATATAATCATTTCTGTCAGGATTTGTCTTCGTGACAAAGACATGATTGTTTCGCATCCTCTCCTGACCAATAAGAATTCTCTCGACCCTATTAACAATAAAATATCCCCCAATATCATCCGGGTCCTTTGCAAGCCTAGACAGTTCCTCCCTCTCGATCTCTATCAAATTACAGAATTTTGATTTCACCATAACAGAAACTTGACACAAAAAAGAGGTATCATGATATCAACTGAATTTATCATTTATCACACTCGGTCAATCTTCACCTTTCTAATGTAAAACTTGGTATTTCCTGAAATAACTTCTTCAGTCCTTGATATGATAGTGATATTATAAAACAATTTACCTAAATATGATAAGTTCCTAAGCCGAGCATCCCTAGGATACAATGGTTTAGTTTTTCCATTAGATTCCGTCACCCCTGGCTTGTTAAGAGATATTTGGCCAAAACAAATTTTGTAAGTTGTCTGCAGTTTGTAGCTAGCAATATGCTCTAAAACCACGTAACCAGACCAATCCAGGCAAAAATATTGAATTTGGTTGAACTCCACATCACACTTATATAAATGGGGTTTTGGATTGGATCTTAATCACATATTTCCTAATAAATCTGGATTCAAATATGTGATATCCATATTATCCAACCAAATTCTTAAACCTTGCAACTTCGCCTACAAACTTATATACTGGGTAGTTCTTAATAGTCAATTTCAATCTCTGACCTCCGTCCTCCAATCTCCGGTCCTTGACTTTTTATGAACATGATGAAGGATAATTATATACTTACAGAGACTATGTATATATTAGATCACTTGTTTTTAATCTATCTCACTGGGGTCGGAATCAAACAAAGATCGAAGGACCATTCGATTCATCAAGGGGCATAAATCTAGGCCTATTTGTTTGTTCGGTCAATCACCAAAGACGCCGGGGGGAGGGGGGCTGTGGACGAGATCCCAGCCTCGATTCTTTTTGCATAGTCCAGGGGTCGGCCGTGGCAGAGCATAGCTGCACCCCGGCCTGGCGCCATTCCCAGACCTAGCAGCAGATGGGTGGGCGAGCCTGAATTCGGACGCAGGAATGCCGGGGGATGCGAATGACAAGAGTGGTGGAGATTTGTAGCTGAAATAAAGAAAGCTCCGCTTCGAAACCATCTTCATGAAAGAATTGCAACTACTAAAACGCTTTCTTGGAACTCATTCATAGGCGCCTCCAATTAGTTAGACTTTTATCACTATAAATTTGAAGTTCTATTTGAACGAAAAACCCTTTTTATATTATAGCAGGGGACCCTAATCTTCAGGCATAGCATATAAAACAAATAATAATTGTGCATAGTGTACTTATAGAGATCAATGTATTGAAATTTGATATAACTTATCCGAATAAATCAACCCTATTTATAATAACTTACAAATTATGATAATTATATTTTTGTGTTCAATAAATTAATAATATTCAATATATAATAAGTCTATTATATGAAAATAAAGAATATATGTATACATATATAAACTTCAACTCAAGAATATTAAATCCACATTTCAATCCAAATCCATATAAAACTAAACCAAATTCTAATAAAACATGGTATATATAGTTTTGGTTTATATACTAAAACAAATATATATATAATATATATATAAATGTAACAAAGATGGTAATAATGTAAAAGTCAAACAACTTGTATCACAATACTTTAACTACAAAGAATAGTATTTTTAACTCGTCCCCTAGAATTAGTTAGCAAAACTACTACATGAGAGTTCTAGTTATTACTAGCATAAGAATTCAAGACAAGATGTTTCTTAACGGTCTATATTTTAATTGCTTTGTAGATTAACGACGATATATAGTATTTACTTGTAATTTAAGTACATCGCACTTTGATAATCTGTATATTTAAGTAAACACTTTACTGGTTATGAATATTACTTTAAGCAATTAAGGTGCTAGCATCGAATCTTTAAATTGTCGTCAATTTCTGTAAGGGTATATCTGTTATAACAATATCGAAAGACTATATTTATATTGTTAAGATATATTGAAACCGCTTATATGCAAAACATGTATGTAATTCCCATTCACCTAAAAGTACCATAATCAAGATTTTAAAAAACCTTAAGTTAATAAAGTCTTTGTTAATAAGTTCTTGATGGAAGTGGACAACTTGGAACAACATTTTAGAACACTAGTGAACTCGGGGAAATTACTAAGTTGGTTTACACTATCACTCTTATGTTAGGCCAATAATAGAGATTTCACCTAAAAGCATAGCATGAAGTTAATTTTCAATGTACTCAATTGACACCAAGGACAACATAAACTAGCACAAAGATATCAATTCATATATTAATTTTCAAGGTTGGCCTAATCTAGTTAAGATATAAATGGATGTACGTGGAAAGTCAATCTCACGGTTAAGGTAGGGAATATAACAAACATAAAAATGATACTTAGAAAGATATTAACTTTTATTATCTAAATTAAATTTATCAATCTAGTACCTAGTATTTAATTTCCTTACATTTCTTTAACCACTAATTTTTTTTTCTAATTTGAAATTTAATTTAACGAAATTTTTTATGTGATCACATATCAATTCCCAAATTTCCAACTTAGTTTCTTTCACACCTTCAAAATTATTTTGTTTTGACAAATGCTGCAGTATTTGGTGGATTAAATAGTATACATTTGTATATTATTCAATAATATAAAAATGACACTAATTTCAATTGAAAATGTTGTCCTACGCGAAAAAATAGAGAATAAGTCAGATTCATTCATTGCAAGGAAATCAACTTTTATCATTCTAATTAATTTGATCACAACTAGTACCTCGTATTTTATTTCCTTGCTTTCATTAAAACATAATTTAATAAAAATATAGCCCTACCTTTAGGAATTTGAACAAGGAACGACTACACATATGTACCATCTTATTTACCGGTCAATATTAACTCCCAAACATCCAATTTGGTTTCGTTTACACCCTCAATTCTGTTTTATTTTGACAAACTCTGTATTATTTGGTGAATAACTAGTTCACTTACTACAAGAACAAAACTAAATGGCTACATATGCAAACATGTATATCAGCGCATATAAGTTAAGAAAGTTTTAAAACTAAACAATTATTACCGAAACTATATAATAGGAGAAACTTACCTGATCATCGTAAAATGTAATGACGATCTCTCTCAAGTTAGCAATGATCTTCTGCATATTCTCATCATTGAACTTGTTGCACGAATCCATTTGCTACTTCCCAAAACTATGTCCACTAAAGTATGACCTCTCGAACATCATCTTCGCTAAACTCCATTTTCTGAACAATTGACCTAGAAATGTAATACAATTGTTAGCTATAATTCAAAATGGTTGGCTAAAATAATAAATAATAGCGATTCTTTAAATTTCAAAGAACCAATTCGGTACCGATAATATTCTCTATCATGATTAGCTATAAATGAAAATCACTATGGTATTATTTTTATTCAAATTCCAATCATTATATTTTTAATGACTATGTTTCAACGGCTAAAACGAGGATGAGGATTAGTGATTAGACTAACTTATCAGACACATTATGTAGTATAAGTGGTTTGTATGTCCCAGCATTTGTCAAACTTCGACACAAACTAGCATATTAGCACCTTACACCCAAAGACAACCAATCAGGGGAGGAAGATTAGAGCAAAAACAACAAATTGAATGATGTACTCAAAACCAAAAGACAACACTTTCGCAATTATGACACTTGATTCGAAACAAAAAGATTATTCTTGCAAAGCAGGGTAACAAAACAAAAAAACAAACATGCACACTGCAAAAATTAATTTCTATGCAGGAACTCTTTCTGCACCACTTGTTCCCCTCATTTCTCAATGTACCGCCGCATACGCAGCTTGGCAGACCCTTGCTAAAACTTATCCCAGTCCGTCCAAATGACATTTAAGCAAATTAAAGAGTACCTACGCATCATCAGCAAAGGCACTCATTCTATAACTAATAATCTGCACGACATAAAGAACTGCGCCTACCAACTTGTTTCCCTTGGTAGGCCCCTTGAAATAGATGAATTTGTTGAAAAGATCCTTGAACAACTCAATGACCCAGACTATGAAAGAATCATTACCGCTGTTAACAGCCGAAAATCACCTATTTCACTTAATGAGTTAGTTATATGAGAGACTCATCAATCGAGAGCTCTTAATCAAGAAAAAATCAACTTCCACTTCCTACCCTGCAACTGTTAATTATGCTGTGAAGAACAATTCAAAACACTGGCCATATCAACAACCATCTCCTTCATCAGGTCTGCTCCTTAGACCGACAAATATTAGTTATGTTCGACCACTAACCACTGATTCTTTCATTCATTTCAAGGTCGCTGCCAATGGTGCCGCCATCAAGGGCATTATGTCACACAATGTTCTATCTTTCATCAACAATTTCCTGTTGTTCCACCGAAACAGATAACCAGTCCAGGCAATGCACATTCTCATCCCATCCGCTTTAATTCCAAGCAGCACCATCCTCTTCATTCCGCTCGTGCATACACAGCAAGTGAACCTATTGTGCCTTCTTCGAGATGGCTGATGGACAGAGGGCCGTCACATCATGTGAAAAATGACTTAATAAATTTATCACTTCATAAACCATTAATGATGACAGAAATGAGCTCATTACAGGCTATGATTCTGCACATCCAATCTCCAATACTGGTTCAATTTCTTTTCTCGACTCAACTACTATAGTTCATCTAACTAATGTGTTACATGTTCTTTCTGCTTCTCGACATATTTTATCTATATCTCAATTTCGTCGTGACTAATGTTTCAATAATTTTCTTATCAACCACTTTCCTTGGGAAAACCAATCATATGGAAACATACTATTTGAAGGTCCAACTAAAGCTGAAATATATAAATGGCATCCAATGCTCACTTCATTAGTCCAATTACCAATTTCGCATATATCTCAACTACTCGAGCATGGCATCACCGGTTAGGCCATCCTTCCCAATCGATTCTTAGGCATATTAGTTCTATGTTTAATCTTTCATTTCCTAGCTCCAGTAATCTTCATTACAAGCATTACAATAGAAGTCATAAATTACCATTTTCTCAATCTACTATTACTTCAAATAGGCCTCTTGATGTTATCTTTACTGATGTCTGGACCTCGCCTGTACACTCTTATGATGGACATAAATATTACATTTTCTTAGTTGATCACTACTCTATGTATGGCTGTATTTAAAGCCCTTGTCCAGGAATATTTCAAAAGACCGATACTTACACTATATATCGAGAAAGGCGATAAATATGTAAAGCTCGACTCATTTCTGGTTTTCAGTGGAATAGCTTACCTGACTTACCCTCCCCACACACCTCAACACAATGGGTACTCACAATGATGTCACACATTGTCCACACTAGTCTTTGCCTTCTCTCTTATGTCTATATGCCTCTCAAATATTGGCTCTAGCCTTCTAAACTGCAGTTGATCAATCATGTGCCTACTCCAACTCTCTCCCTCCACTCTCCTTATTTTACTCTTTTTCACCAATCACCTAATTATTTCACACTAAGAAGTTTCAGATGCCTGGGCTATCCTTGGTTGCACCCATACACATACTCAAGCTTGATCCCAGATCCAAACCATGTGTATTTGTCGGATACTTACCCACACAGAGTGCATCTTACTGCCTTGATTTTACCTTTAGTAAAATTTATGTCTCCGGACATGTGAAATTTGTTGCACAAACATTTTCTCTTGCCAAGAATCCTACCCCACAACCTCCATCTACGAATCCGTATACATGGTGGTAATTTTCCTTTACCAGTTCTTACACATTCTATGCCTCCCACTAATCCTACTGTGACAAACATAACACATCCTGCAGTACCACCGTCAAGTCTTCCTACTATGCCTCCTCAACTAGCTACCTCTAGTAGTATAATTACCCCTTCCAAGAATAATAACATTAAACCAAACCAAAATATAAGTTCATACTCTCATTGCCAACAGTTTACCCAACTATATTTTAACGGCTAAAAAGAGAATAGGCAGGAATCGTGATTAGTTCAACTATTCAAAATAGTGATTTGTATATTATGTCTTTTTTTAAACTTCCACAAAACTGTTAAAACTACAAATTCACCTCTAAAGCAGCCCAGCCAAGCTACACATCAAGCCCAAACCCATTCCATTTATCTCTCTTTAACAGTTCATAACTTAATTAGTCATCTATATACAAAGCGTAATAGATCTAGCGGAGTTGTTCAGTTTCTTTACAAACAAATAGTTGATTCTGCGGTTTATTTCGCAAGTTTACGGAGACAAACTAACATATCATCATAATAAGCACGAAGACAGTCAATCAGGGGAGATGAATTAAAACAAAAACAGCCAATTAAACAGCACTACTCATAACCAAAGGAATATAATATAAAAAGGGAAAATTAAGCAAGCACTCTCTATAACTAACACTGTGAATCTCACTATGACATTAAATCAAACATTTATTTGGCGTACATACCTTGATTCTTTAAACAAGAAACAAGGGCTGGAGCTGCAACTCGATCTGCTCAATAAACCTAAAAGTGTTGGTGTATGAGTGTGCGGTGTGTGTGAGAGAGAGCTGGAGAGAGAGAGAGAGAGTGTTTGAGTGTGGGTCAGTGTATGTACGGAGATTGATGGAGAGGAGGTGAGAGGGAGGAGAGGCGGGGGTAGGAGAGGTGAGGGGGTAGGGTTTCTATAAAATGTTAGTTTCTCCGGATTAATTATTTAACGATTTTTCTGCCGAAAATTTATAAAATTAAGCCAATTTTATTGATTGAGTTTTTGTGAATGCAGGGAGTCCACCATTATTTAAAAAAGGAACAAATCAAAATGGTTTAAAATATGAACTTCCGGGCTTATTAAGTGCCCACGGGTACATGATAGAAAATTCAATTATTTAATTATAGTAACATCTCAGTAAACCTTGTTTCTTTTTTGATAACTGATTATTAATGTATTAAATATCATCATACTTTAAGTATATCAGTTTAAAAAATTGAGGCATATATAGAATTATAAGGCATATATGAATTAAAAGGGGCTAAAAATAATACATAAGGGGAATTATAATACATATAAGAATCAAAAAGGATGAAAAACACCATCTATTGATTTAGCTTGTTTTTCGTTTCACACTCTGATTGTAGTTGACAGTTCGGAGGTTTGTTCCGGCTGAGTATTCATGTTTTAATAAATCTTTATATTATTCGTAAAAAAAAAGGGATGAAACCAGAATACCATTGAAAAGAGGTTTTGCTTATTAATAAAGACTAGCTTACAGCCCGTGCGATGCACGGATTCCTCTTAATATTTATATCTTAATATTTATATATGTTCATTTATATTTTATATTATTTTAAGAAAAAATTATAAATAATTAAATACTAAAG
>PHNY01257794.1:392-10444 GCA_003724115.2 Anethum foeniculum
CAACACACTATACAAAAGGCACACTTGATTACATCCATTCTGATTGTTGGGGTCCTTCCCGGGTGGAGTCTTTAGGGGGTCACAGATATTATGTTTCAATGATTGATGATTTCTCAAGAATGACTTGGGTGTTCATCATAAAGCATAAAAGTGAAGCCTTTAAGATTTTCAAGTAGTGGAAGGCGCTCATGGAGAATCAAACAAGGAATAAGATTAAGAGATTGCGAACTGATAATGGCCTGGAATTTTGCTTGTCTGAGTTTAATGAGTTCTGAAAGAATGAGGGAATTTCTAGGCATCATACAATCAAGGATACACCACAACAGAATGGTGTAGCATAACATATGAATCAGACACTTCTGGAGAGAGCTAGGTGCATGCTCTCTAATGCTAGACTAACTAGAAGATTATGGGCAAAAGTGGTTAGTACAACATGTTATCTGATAAATCGTGGACCTCATACAGAAATTGATGGTGTTGAGAAACAGGTGGAGCATGGAGTCACTCAAGATGAGAGTGAACCAGAACAGGAAGTTAAACAACCACAGTCAGAATCAGAATCATCAATTTCATCGTTACCAGTATTGAATCAGCACATTTTGGCTCTCGATCGATCGAGGAGAGCTAATTATGGGGTGCCTCCGAAGAAATATTTCTTTGAAGACATGGTGGCATATGTACTACCGGTTGCTGAAGAGGTGGATAAGAGAGTCAAGGTGAGCAAAGTGGGTACTGCTAATAACCCTGCTGATATGCTCACCAAGCCGGTTTCACATAGTAAGTTTCAACATTGTTTGAACTTGCTAAATGTTCGGAGTTGTTGATTGCCCTTTTAGGACAATATCTGAGGCATAAGAGATTTTTATGGTACATCTGGCATTATTATGGTGCATTTGGTACATCTATTTTTTGTAAAAGGATTCAAGTCAAGGTGGAGATTTGTTAGAATATGCCTTGAATAAATATATGCCTTTTATGGTAATATGCCTTGAATCAGTATATGCCTTTATGGTATTTTCTGTTTTACGTTATGGTTATCTGTTTTGGGTCTATTTATCTAGGCTTTTCTGTAACTGCCTATAGAGTATTATATAAACTCTCTAGTGGTATAACCTAAATGTATGCTGTAATCTATATCCGTATACTGTAATCAGTATGCTGTAATCTGTATCCGTATGACTTCTGCCTATCTATAGTATATATAATCCTGAAGCGTGATTATGACGTCATAAGTCTAACACCAATGTTAGAACCCTAACTCAAATGTTGTGTCTTAAAAATCTAACTTAAATGTTGTGTCTATCAACCACCTAATAGTTATAACACTAACTGAATCTAATTCTATATATGAAGTCTAATAGCGCATGGCTTAAAAATCAAACACCTAATAGTTATAAATCTTGAAGTCTGTATATGAGTCTAACACCAACAGTTATAACCTTAACCTAAGTGTTGTGTCTTAAAAATCAAACACCTAATAGTTAATAGTTATGAACACCTATAAAATGTTATGTCTCAAAATCAAAAACCCACACAAAAACAAACAAAATCACATGTACCTAACAATGTTAACTAATTTAAATTTAAACTAAACAAAATGTTAATTAATATAAATCTAAAGTAATACCTAACCAAATAAAATTTAACTAATATAAATATAAAGTAATAATTAATTTTTTTTGACTAAAAGTAATAGTTAATTTAGCTTGATCTATACCTTTGTAA
This sequence comes from Anethum foeniculum, assembly GCA_003724115.2. Lineage (NCBI taxonomy): Eukaryota > Viridiplantae > Streptophyta > Magnoliopsida > Apiales > Apiaceae > Anethum > Anethum foeniculum. The sequence goes on from PHNY01257794.1 coordinate 2,118, forward strand.
ATACAATTTGTCATATACACTTACACTTTGAAAAAGACTTTTCATGTCATTCCCATTTAGGTCCGATTCAGATCCCTCCGCTTTTCCTTTTCCAACTTTACAAATACTTAAACTTCAATCATATATTCACAACCCTAAAATTTTAACTTATTCAATAAAATATATTAACTAACTATTAATAGTATATAAGAATTATAAATCTTTACAATGTAAATAAAATTAAAATTTTAGATATGAGTATAATTTCTACTTTCAAAAACTTAGGCAAAACTCAAGTCAATGAGGACATTGACTCAAGTGGTGTAGTGGTGTGGGAGGGTTTGTAAGACATCTTGGCTGGACATGAGTCGGGGAGCTGAGCTTGGCGTCATGCAGCTGGGCGGCAAACAATATGACTGAGCAGGGCGACACTCAGTCGGCGTCAGCAGTCAGCGCAGTGTGGGCTGCTGGAGCCGTGTGGGCTGCTGGGTTAGATGGGGCTCCTGGCGATAGTCTTAGTGACAGTCTTGGCGACAGCCTATGAAATGGTGACATATCACTTGGTGTTGGTTATTGACGGTTATGTATGTCCTAGGGCAGTTGCAAATCAAGGGAAACTGGCAAATAAAGAGGGCACAAGTGGCAGACACAAAGATGGGCAGTTGCAACGCATGGGAGCAGTTTTATAAACTGCCCGACAGTTATAAAATTGCCTACGGGGGAAACACTTTGGTGGGACAAGATCTAAGTGTATTGTGGGTGGATAGCACGAGAGACGAAACTTGGGAGAGTAAGATTGCTTGTAAACTCCTGCCATAACTCTTGTATTCCTTTGTATATATTGTGGTAACAATATAAGGGTTGGCTTTGGCCGTAATCGTGTGTGCACTTTCATATTGTGGCATTGTGTACGTAGGCTATAAGTCATTCGTGAGGAAAGACTGACTGTTCTTGTGGCGCTTGAGCAGACGGGGCTGTGTGTGCAGACTGGGCAGATGGGAAAGATGGGCTGACGGGGTTGACTGGGCAGACGGGGCTGCTGGGCAATCGAGGCGCGATAAACTAGACCTTGTGACAACTTAAATACTGTTATAGTTAAATGTAAATATTTTTACAAATTAATATTTATAAGTAAATTAAATTATAATCTTCAACTTATCACGTGAATGTAAAACTTTAATTCTATGTTACTACTTTAAGAAATAAGCTTTTTATTTTAAAATAAAGAGAATACGAAACAATGTAATTAATAAATTATATTTATGGATATTTTTAACAACTAAAGCCAATACAATACTAAACAAATAAATCATAATTAAATTTATACAATGTTCCGCATAATTAACAACATTTTTCTATAACATTTTTCTATATATGTTAGGTCTCAAATATACTGTAGAGAGAGGTGAATATAGTATAGAACAATCAAATCGAAAATAAATAGATAAATGATGAATAATTTTTATATTGATGAATAAAAACTGTTACTGTAATGCAAAGTACTCTCTCAAAGAATGTAAGAGTATTCTTGAGAGCTACTAGGTTACACGAATGATTAACAATAATCAACGACACATAAAGTGTAAACCTATCCGTGTTATATAGAATACAGTTACACAATCAATTACTACTGATATGATTACATAAAGATGACTAGATACAGATCATATCTAATAACTGATTGCTTCTTTTCATATGTTGAGTAGCCGACATATTCTTGCAATCTTTCAAGATCTTCAATCAGATAAATCAATCCATGATTTACTGCTTCTACAAGTCCTGTCCAAATACTGATATCAAATACTGATATCAATCTGTCATGTCCTGATTTGTCAATGATCATCAAATTATCTAACAATCTCCTCCAACTTGTACATGTGAACATATGAACAAGTTTCAAGAACTTGATGATGACAAAACAGAAATCTAAATGCAAAAACTCAACAATATGAAAAATCAGGGATTATTCTTTAATCCTGCTATACCCAGTTGCTTCAGAAAAGAATTTCTTTAGAAGATCTTCTTCTGCAATGTTCAAGTACATCTCCATCTTGATTCTGAGATCTTTAAGCTCTGGAGTTGAATCATCAATATGATAGATAGCTGCCCTTAGGTCTGAAACCTTTGCTCTGCTCATATGAAGATCATCTAGCTGAATAATTCCAATGTTTTTACCATCTGGATTGAATGTGATAACATCCATACCCAACTGCTTAGTGATCTGAGCACCTCCTTTTGGAATATCAGCTATTGTACCATCATGAAGTTCATATTTAGGAACAACTGGATAAGCTGTCTTGTAAGAAATACCTCTTTGTTTAACAGAAATCTGTTGTTTGATAAAATCTGACCATCTGGCAGTAGCAGAGTTTATGACTTTCAAAAGATAATGAATGTACTCTAACTCCTTCCAGGATTTAATCAGCAGATTTTCTTCTGATACCCTCAGCCTCTTTCCATTAGATAGAAAATAGATCAGCTTTTCCTTAGGTGTGTTCCCACCAAAATGATCAAGAACAAGAAAGACAGAGATTACTTTTTGCAAGTGTTTCAGCTAAACTTCTTCACCTAAAACAATAGCAAGAGAAGTTGGATCTTTAATACTGAGAGCATCTCCTTGATAAACTCTTTCACCTTCAATTCCAAGTCTGTCTCTAGTCTTAGGCTTCCTTGCTAAAACCTTATCACTATAGACTTTCTTCCATAACTCATCCTTCTTTGTCTGAGGTACTGATTTGTTCTTCCATAACAGCTTTCTCTTCTCATCAGTAGATAACTGTGAAAGATCAGGAGTTGCAGTATCAGTATTTACCTCTTCTTTATCAGTATTTAAATCATCATCANNNTAACATTTAAGACTTGTGTTTCAGAATCAACTTGAGCAATGTCAGAGGTTGATAAGAGTTGTTTATCAGTTTTCACTTCTTCAACTTGAGTAGTATCAGTGGTTGAAGTTGCTTCTAATCTTTCTTTCCAATCAGCTCCTTCAATCATTCTCCTTCTTTTCCTGTTGATTTGAAAGTGAGCTTCTTCCTTTTCCTTTTCTTCTCCTACATCTTTAACTGCTCCAATCCTGTCAGTATCTGATTTCTCAAAGACCAGATCAAGAGTAACTTGAGCAGATACAGATGGAGGTTCATCAACCTTCTGTTTCCCCTTATTTCCCTTATCAGAATTTAGAATAACCTGAGATCTTGTCACAGGTCTGTCAGAGTTTGCAGCTTCACGAATCACAATACCTTTTTCCCTAGGCCTTTGTGTTCTTTTCTTTTTAGGAGAGTTAGTTATGGCCTTAACAACATTAGTATTTGAACTAGACTTCAGAAGAGCAAAATCAGCTTCCATCTGCTTGATCTGTTCTAGGTCCATACCATCTTCTTGGAGAAATCAGCTTCATCAGCATCTATGATTTTCTGATCCCTATAGTAGAGAGTGGTTGACTTTTCTTCAATCTCCATTGTTTGCATGAACTGACCAACATCAGTACTAGCTTCAATTATCCTTTCAGCCTGGACATCATCAGTATTTGTTACCATCTTTTCTTCAGTTCTTACTTGCGTGGTAACAATAGTCAGTTTGTGTTTTGTGGTTAGAGTTCTTCCTCTTCCTCAACCACTGACACCTCCACCTCTAGTCTTAACAGACTTACCAGCTCCAGCTCCACTTGCACTTGCACCATCAGCTCCTCCCTTATTACTCCTTAGTGAATTTCCACCCTTGTTTCCTCCACTAGCAGCATCAACATCTTCACCCTCTTGATGACCTTTGTTAGAAGGGGTGCATTTAGACTTAGCAATTTTCAAACCCTTTTTGTCATCATCAATGAAGAAGGATAAGAGAAGCTCCATTGAACTTTGAATGGAAGCCAACTGACCAGACATTTCTTCCTGTTTCTTTTTAATAGCTGTCTGTCTGTCAGCAATTAACTGCAGTGTTTTCTTCAGTGCAAACTCCTGTTTGGTCTTAACCTCATCAAAAGCAATTCTCACCTCTCGATGGCCTCATTAGTCTTCATCTGATCAGAGTGAACAGATTTGATCATAATTGTGGATACCTTAAGGTAAGAAAGGATAGCTGGATCTTGAATAGATTGTTCAGCTGTCTGCAAATGATCATGAGCAGACGTATAATCAAATGATTGATCAGCATCTCTCCATCTTGAATTCCATTGAGCAGATTTATTCTTTTTAATCGCAACATCAGAGATTTGTTTTTGTCTTTTCAATTTCTCTTCTGCTGTCATGTTTTCAGGAAAAATGACTTCATTATCTGAAACAGCTTGTACTATGTTAACATCAGTATCAGGATGTGGTGGATTGGCATGTGCATTTTCTTTATCTGAAGCATCAGGAATCAATTTTGTTGCCTGTACTACTTCCTCGTCAGCAACAGGAACTGATGTTTCACCATCAAACTCAACTGTATGTGAGCCTATTTCAGACTCAACATCTTCAGTATCAACTTGTGGTGCCCTTCTTCTTCGGCAACAATAGGTGTTTCAATTCGATACATCAAGTCATCAGCAACAACATCAGTATTTTGCCTTGCTAACAGTGCATCTTCACCTTCTGCAACTACAGCTTCAATATTTGTTGGAGGATTTGAAAGAACTTGATGTGTTGGACTTGCTGTAACATTATCAACATCGGCCTTAGGTGACCCAGAGTGAGTAATCTGTATTCGAACAGTTTGAAAATCAGAACTTGTCCCCGGAGTACTCTGAGCACCTGAAAGTAAACACAATAAAAATCTTAGATCAGTCAAAAGAACTTAGATCTCTACATTCTTTTAAAGTGATCTCACCACTCTTCACTTCTCTCATCTCATGACTTTCAATAGTCGTAGTATACTCACTTGAGCTACTAAGCTCATTCACTCATCTACCTCTCCTTTTGCCAGGTCAGGAGCCTGCCTCTCTTAAGAAATTTTATTTTTAACTAAATCTTTTCTCACACTCACAGAAAAGCTCAGAATTTTATGTCTTACAGAAATAAGAGGTGGCTAAGAAGAGTAGACTATAGTCACATGAACAGGGGTACCCACATAGTGAACTGTTCATGATCATCCATCAGTATATAAGAGAATGTACAGATTACAGAGAAATTCTGATACTGCTTTATCAGTATCGGTAAATCCTGATAAAAGATTAGATTATGTGCCTTGTACAATTTCAACTGGAGTATTGTCATCTGCAACTACTGACACTGGATCGACTGGAAGAACTTCTGAAATAGTGATGTTACCAGCTCCTTCCAAAGTAGAATGTACTGTTCCTGATAAATCTAGTACCAGAGTTGAGGTGTGATCCTTGTCTGCTTCATCAGGATTTGATGAAGGTTCTTGTGTGACAGGAAGTTCTGAGAGTGCTGTACCCCTTTGAGACACAGGTTCTTGTGGCTCTCCTTCCTCGTTTGAAAATTTCTCTCAGGTACCTTTGAAAGATTAACTCCAACTACCATCTTCCTTTTCCTAGAATTTTGCTTTGTTTGCTTAAGGACAGCTGCAGAACTTGCGGCTCCAATTTCAGCATTTGATGTAATGTCTGCTTCAACCCTTTGAGCTGAAGGTTCTTGTGGAACAAGATCAATGTTGGCAGCTGCATCACTTTGAGATGTAGGTGCTTGTGGGCCTGATCCTTGCTGAAAGTGGTGAGGCTTGAAAATCCTCTTAGCCCTTGCTCTTTCAATTTCTGTCATTGTGCTTCTTGTCTGCCTTCGCTTCTCATGTGGAGAATTATCAGAAATGTGCACAACATTTTCCTTTGTGCTGGTATCAGCTGCTACATTTTAATAGTCTTTAACTTCTTAAATTTTGATGATAAGATAGCATTGTCTTCCTCATCAGTATCTTCATCTATCAACCTCCTCTTAGGCTGAAAATCCTGATGCCCACCTTGTGACCCCAATATTTGTGGTGGCTGCTGAGAAGTCCTCAGTCCTGATGGCTTGTAAGCATCAGACTTAGCTAACTTCTGTTGTTTTACAAGAGATGCCTGTTGAGAGGCACCTGAGGTGTGTTCTGTTTGGTGTGTTTGGGTTGTAGAGCTTGGGTTAGCTGTAGGAGGTGGAATTGTAGCTTCCTGCAATCGGGCTCCTTGTAAATTTTGCAGACCATACATAGTAGGCAAAGACACAATTAGCACTTGCCTGACATGTGCAGGCACCCTCAATGGAGGTATTTGATCCTTTTTACCATCCCTGCTGATAAAGTCCTTAAAGGCCCTCTTATTTAACTTAAAACAATCTATTCTATCAGCTGTTTCTATATTTACATTAGGAAAACAATAAGAGAATATAAGCTAACAGAATCTAGCATAATATACAGTATTAGAATCAGCAGTTAATCTATCAACTATGAATTTTAACAGAATAGTACCAAAGTCATAATAAGAGCCATAGATAAGAGAATACCTAATCTGCTGAGACATCTGAGGCAGTGCATCAAAATTAGTACATTTGTTTGTGAAGGCCTTGGTTATGCAGTAAAGAAAGAAGTTCCATTCCTTTCTCAGACCAGGCCTTTTTAACTGCACTAGTACATAATGGACTTTATATGTCGGTCAAATAAGTAATATATGTCGCCTAAATGGCGATGCATAGAGGGGCGATGCATAAAGTAGGGGAACCTTTTGTGTCGGTTAAAAATGCGATACAAATTACTTATATATGTCGGTCAAAAACTGTCACAAAAAATATTATTGCCGACACATAAAACGGCTACAACCGACACAAAAAATAATATTGACTGACGCATAATATATTGATTTTTCATCGACATTTTAACAACCGACATATAAAATATAATTTTTTACGACGAGTTTATCAACAACCGACAGATATAATATATGTATATATTATGTGTGGTCCTGAGTAAGTGACCTATAAAATTTTAAAAAATGTCATTTTTGTTATTACCCCGAATACTTATAACCAATATTTTTATAACTCTATTATTTTTTAGAATAATCATTATTATTAATATGTTTATAAAAGGATTAGTACCGTTTCATGCCAACACTGCATATATATGAAAAATAAATATTCAGAAATTATAATAGAAAATTTGTCAATCACTTTTTTATGAATGAACTATTTACATACAAGATAAATACTTTTACTTGTATAACTCGTGCATCTTGGAACTTAATGTTGGCCAGTGAAACCATCTTGCGAGCCTTGATCTACCATTTGTACAAATGATCTTCAAATATTTACGATTTTGAGAAATGATTTTTACTTGCGGACTCCTCCTGTATATTGGAAACCTTTTCTAGCAAACATTAAATTTTTTTTAGCCAAATCTACACCTGTACAAATAAGAAAATTACTCAAATGCAGAAGGGTGTTGACCCTATGTGGCATAATTTGAATAAAAAATGCCCAAAATGGCACTGCTAGTGAAAATGGCCCAAAATAGCACACGAAAACGCTAAGGCGTCTAGTGTTTAGGGGTAAAAAAGCAAAACGCTAAAGCGTTTCGCGTTTTGGTCAAATTAATTTTTAAAAAACCCAAAATGTGACTTAATGGCACGCTTAGCTTATAAATATTATATTAAAATCAAAACGCTAGTTCAAGCCACGTCTAACTAAACTAATTTTTGAAAAAACCAAAACGTGTCTTCAAAATACGTTTACCTTATAAACATTTATATTAAAATCAAAATGCTACTTCCAAAAATGTTTTACTATTCATTATTTATTTAAAAAACAAAACGCTACTTAAAAAAACGTTTTAATCTTTATTTTTTAAAAAACACAAAACGCTATCCTAAGTAACGGTTTACTATTTATTTTTTATTTGAAAAACAAAACGCTTCTTAAACAAAAGTTTTAATCTAATTTTTTTTAAAAAATACAAAACGCTAACTTAACCCTCGTTTTGCATCCAGAAAAGGTAAAACAAATTTTAACGTAGACGAAAACGCTAGACGAAAGCACGTTTTGATATAATTTATATATAAAACGCTGTTTTATATATCGTTTTGCTATTAAGCTACTGCCACTACCTGTTTCTACTAATACATGCTCAACAATGATTAATATTCAATAACTTTCTACGAATAAAACATAATAAGAATGATTAATATTTTAAAATACAATACAAGTCTACAAACATTACATAAGTTTTTTCTTGAACACAATATTTTAAAATGCAATACAAGTCTACAAACATTACATAAGTTTTTTCTTGAAAGCAATACAAGTTAAATTACAGAGCTCATTTCTTCCTACTCGGCGCTTGAAAATCCATTGCATTCTTGAATCTCGTTGACTTTCTTCTTCCTTTTTTCTTTTCAACTTCTTTGTCATGTATCACTTTTGGGAAATTAATATGTGTTGGCCAACGTG
>PHNY01257883.1:11865-24183 GCA_003724115.2 Anethum foeniculum
TTCTTGGATCTAGTAATGTTCTTACCGTTCGAATTAAAGTCCGCTCCATACGTTTGTTAATTACAGCAGAGAATTCTTCAGGTGTAACTTTCCCTTTACCGATAGTTAATCCATCAAGCAACAGCTTATTCCATTCTTGTTCAGGAGCTGCATAGAATTTAAGCCTGTCAGTATAAACAACTTAAGAAAAATGTATTCTGGCGAAAATATTTGCAGTTCAAGTCTTTTTTCTGTTTCCTTCTCTCAAGATTTTGCACTTAAGTCTTTCCTCTGTTTCCTTCTCAAGATTTACCAAAACAATGTTATTTTTACTGATTATAAGGCATGCAATAGAACAATCCTTGTTATGTTACAGAACAAACACATGAAGCTTCTGACAAATTGCCACAAAATTCACAGGTCAGGCATCCTCAAAATAAATAATCTATAATATATATTTCACAAACAAAGAGGAACGGCAATTGAGTAGGCGGTCAATCTCAGAACTTCATAGCTATTCTGCTTTTCTGACTTCTATGAATATACCTCTTTCATTTTATTTAGATACCAAAGTGGGTCAGGCAGCCAGAGTCTATTACTTATTCAATTTAATCGCAGTATGTTGCTTGTGCCTTTCATGCAAATTCAACAATCAAAGGCCAACATGCTGCACACACCATCAAGTAAGATAAAAGGTAATGTCATCTCACTGGATACTGAATCTGAATAAGGAACCAGAGTTCATAGAATCAGTGTGATTCAAGTTTGCATCAGTGTTTGATAACATTTTCTAGGCAGTGACAGTAAGTATAGCTGCAGAGAATTTACCATTTAACCTCTTAGTTCTTTTAGTAATCTAGAAATGGTCTCCTACTTCACTATAATAGCCAGAAACTTGGGTGCATATTGATGAGAAAGAAATCCACTTTGTAAAAAGATAGCATAAAGACAAAATGATTTTTACTCAAGATCTTGGTAGGTTAAAGCCATAAGTACCTCCAATTATAGTCTCAAGAAACTGCTCAGGTAAAAGAACTTCAGTCCCTGCACCAAAACGAAAAATTAAATATACTGACATCTATGTGATATTTATACAATAAAAGCTAGATAAGCCTTGAAGTTTGGAAACACTATGAGAATAGAGGCTAAAATGATGTCTGATATCTTTCATCTTTCAAATTCATATATGAATTATTATTCAGGCAAACAAATGATGGCAGCATCAGTGTCATATAATATAAATATCTACTAGAATTTATCTATATCTGTTTTAAGATCTAATTATTTGATAATAAATATATTTCTATACAGATATATCTTAAGTAACATAACTTAAATTTGATTTTTCATTTGATAAAGCAATTAAATCATATTTATTTTTTTAACTATTAACATTACTTTACACGAATAGAGATGAGATCTACACACTATTGCCAATCCAGAACTGGTTTTAATAAGAGATACATAAATATATATGTTCTTCAATCTGTGCTGATGCTTATTATTCTATAAACAGGAACATCTCCATCTGGATATAGAGATCCGTTATTGCATAACTCATAGTCATTAGAATTCCATAATGTAAATACTTCAGACTTAAAGGTTATTCCGTGAAGCTTGTATATACTTCAGGGCTATAATGCAAGTACTTTTATGGTTCATGTTATTCAGTTCCGACTATTACCAGGTTATATATCATCTTTATCTCAACTACCGAGCTTAACAAATAGTTCAATTTGTTGGACAGCTGTGTGTTCTATTAAAACTTAAGAGGCATAGCATGAACTGCTGAAACACCTTTCTTGGCATAACTACGTTTTGAGAGGACCCTGGAAGCGTAGAGTTGCAATACTTTTTGTAACATGGCTTCAAGCCCTGGCTTGTCCCCATCTTCTTTTGCCTGCATAAGATAAAGATACAGGTAACTAAATATATTGCAACAGTATCAGAAATGAGCTTTTATCCATGTCCAATTCTTATCGTTCTTACAATCTAAAGACTGATTGCCACAATATTTAGGTACAAGCAGTTGTGATTATTTTCAGTGTCTCGGCCTTATACGGCTGACATAGAATAAAAAAATAAGCAACATGACCTAAATCAGAATTACTTTCACAACAAGTGCTCAGTTAGTACACATTCAGGATATTTTGGGAGAAGATTGTCATTTTAACCTGTCGCAGTTGTGCACTAACTTCTGCCAAGAATCCTTCATCAAGTTGGCCTTCTAATTCCCTCCGGTTTATTTCCTGATATGAAAATTGCCAAGTGAAAACAAATTGAAGCAAATGTGTAACTTCATTTTTGTGTTCTGAAAAAAATGCAATAACCCATTTATGAGTTCTTAAAAAATGCAATACACTTATCTAAATGCTCCTACCTGAACTAACCAAGATCCATAACTTTAATAGAATCTATATTTTTGTTATAAAGATAAAGTAAATCACACGTCAACAATTTTTTCGGTGTTAAGATTGTTTATAGTTTGATCTAGTAAAATCACAGCAGAGAAAGGATGCAAACTATTATTCAAGAATAAGGCAACAATTATCACCCCCCTACCGATCAAAATGTTTTCGTATATCAAATTATATTTACAAGGTAAAACATATTAATTTACTTTCTCCATTCGACTCAGAGCGTCAGGGTCCCTAGGAGGCCAACAAATCTCTCCCTCTTCATCAACTACGGGTCTTAAGATATCTTTGAGAATATCTGTTGCAGATTCAATTTTTTCCTGCAAGGAAACAAGATCACGATGATTAGAAAACATTATGGAGTCAAATCTAGTGAAATATTCTTCTTTTTTTAAGGAAGGAATCTAGTAAAATATTCTAATATTGTGCAGGCAGATGTCCTTTTTCAGAAAGAACGGAAATGAATACCTTTGTCTTGTGAACAATGAGTTCTACAATGCTCATTACTGACGAAGCCAATTCCTCGTAATCCTTCTGCAAATGCAAGAAGATCAAGAAAGTTACTTTAGAAAAGGCACGAGTAACACTCGAAGTTATATAAATGAACAAAATAGTTGGTCAGAATCAATGCCTTATCATCCTCAGATTTGCATGTATCACTTCTAGCTGCAAGTCTTATCCAAAAGCCCTCGTTGAAAGCAAGGACATTTTCTACAACAAGCTTCTGAAGCTGTTTGCAAAAAGAAATTACAACAAGGAGCAGCTATCGTGACTAATTACTTGTTAAAGTCCAGAGAAAACTATGCAACTTGGAGTAATAGAACAATATTTACTCAAAATGAAATAAATCTCCCACTGATGACAATCTCCGTACCAATATAATTATAGGGTAGATTTTGATAGTGAAGGACTTCTAAATATTTTATAAGGATCTTAAATATATCACAAGCTCGATAGGATTATCACAGGCACGTATACACATCACAAAGCAGAACTGACACTATTGAATTTTATAAAGGGATATAAATCAGATAACATTTTAGATATCTTTACAAAGAATTAGGACACAGAAATATATAAGCAACAACAAAAAAAGCAACTCTCCACAAACTTACTTCTTTTTCATCCGCATCCCGCAGCATATCTATAAGATAATCCACTTCAACTGTCTTCTTAAATGATTCTTCAGCGTCTTTGCTGACTGCACACAGTAAAGTTTTCCTGTTTATGATAAGGAACAAGTGGTATAGTTATCATCACTCAACCTATCATTCGTAGAACTAAAATATAAATTATAATTTTATTTTGGGAGGTTAACATATAACTGCCCAGTTCTCTCTTATATTTCCTATATGACAGAGTAACAAAAATGAAAACATCACGTAATTGTACTAGTTTTAAGTCTCAAATTCAAAGGAACTATTGTTTTAGGTTTTAGTGCATTCCATTACATACCTTACAAAGTAAATATCTCAAAGCAATAACCCGAAACCAAGACATTTTTGTGATTATATTTCATAAATCTACTTGTGAAGTTTCTTAGTCCAATCTATGAGATACAGCAGACTGAACCAAACAAACAAACAAACAAACAATTAAATTAAAGGCGCGGGAGGATTCGAACCCGAGACCCCTCCTTATACCCGAGCTACCCTTACGGCGTTAGAGGAAGGTCTTATTTAATGTATAACAGAATCCTAATTCCAAACCTAAAAATACAGTGTACAATAAATAAATTGAAACAACAACAACAACAACAAAGATTGATTAATCTAACAAAAATGAATGCAGTTAAACTAAAACATTAGTATTACACATACCTCCTTATAAAACGAAAATTTATCGAAATTTTTGCAGTAGAAATGAACCCAGCATTCCATCTTTTAAGCAACAATGATGATATCTACAACAAATAAAAATATTAAAACCATTTGATGAAATTCAAATATAAACAATTTATGTAAAACCATGGAATTAAAGAATTAAAATACCGGGTAGGAATGAGAAAGAGGGGGAGTTTTAAGAGCTGGGGATAAAGAAGGGGTAGCTAAGAAAGTATTCATGGCGGGAGGACAACTGGGAGTGTTTGATATTATCACCTTATATACATTATCCTCCTCACTGGTGTTTCAAATTGCTCAAATTTTATCCTAACTCATTTCTTGGGTCGGGTCGGGTCGGGTTGGTTCTTTGTTTCGTGCACACTGCACAGTGTCCGAACTTATAATACGGACCGAGTTCGGATATTTAAATTTTATTATTTTATTTTAATAATTTATATTTTATAATATTTTTATACGATATGATATTTTTAATTTTTAAGAAAGATGTGTATATGTTTAGATTTTATATAAAAAAGTACGACTTTTTGAAAATCCAAGTTTTATCTTAACGGCACCAAAATTTATTAAAAAAATTCAAATTTAGGTTTTTCGGGTTCAGGCTACCATATTGCAAAATTCATTTATTCAAGTTTCCGTATAATTTTTTATCGATGTTGTAAAAATTGGTTGATCTAGTTAATTACTCGAAAATTGAAAATTAATTGATTCGAAGTATTTCTCATATTGAAAAGCGTACAAAGAAAATTCATCAGTTACAGATCCAGATTTAAGACTTTGATTTTAAGCGAAGTGTCTCTAAAATGGTTGGTCACAAATCCAATATTCTGCGCATAAAATACTCCCTCCGTCCCTCAACAGTAGTCTCTTTTAAGATTTTTTTCTTTCCCATAATACATGTTCACTTTTAAGTTCCAATGCAAATTTATTGATACTTTTTCAAAATTATCCTTCTTGAAAGTTGTATATTAACTAACGAAAGATGAATAAGAGCCTACATTCATGCATATACATATATGATGGGTATAGGTGAAAATGTATCATTAAATTAATATTTTCTTAATAAACGTAAAAAATTGAAAAAAGAGTAGTATTATGAGACGGAGTACATCTCAAACGGCCAGCAAGTAAAAATACTTCTGTGCTAAGTTTATAGTTGGCCAGCAAGTAAAAATACTTCTTTGCTAAGTTTATAGTTGTATCAAATGTTATTGTCTACTGCTACTAGTCTTTTTTAAGAGAGTGTAATAAAATGTATAGTTCGGAAGCTTCTCGTCTTCCCACTACCACTACGCTTTAAGAGAGGGGTTGTTAGGCATTTTATTATCTAGTTGCCATATGAAATCTGAGATTGTTTAGTTGCAACTTGTATGGCACTTGAAATTGTGTAGTATTTTATAGATTCAGTAATATTTATCTGTTCTTTCACGGTTGTTGGGTCATGTGAAAGGAGCAGGTCAATGTCTAAGCAATGTAGATTCAACCGACAGGTCTGAGTAACTGATCTTAGTACTAGAATGGTAGAAAATTAACGATCTTTCTGCAAAAAGCTGTTGTTCTGCAACACCAAAGAATAGAAATCAACAATCATTCCGCAAAATGTTGTTGTTCAGCAACAACGATACCAAACCGACCTTTAAGATACGATAACATAAGATCTTGTTGGGATCTTTCTCTCACTCCTTATGGATTCGTAATGACCGGTTACTTAACAAAAGTTACGTGTAATTTGGCTCATTCTCGATAATTTTTTGGTATAGTCTGTGTAGATTTGCAGACTCTGGTGAACTGAAATTTATTAAATTCATAGACTAATTTAAGAAAAAGTACAGCATTCATTGAAATCATATTCGAAATTGTAAGCTACAAGTTATAAGGAGACATGAATATTATCGTGTAAAGAATGGATATTAAACTGTCTGCAGGAAGAACACTTTTGATACAAGTAACAAAATGCTAAAAAATCCTTATTCAGAAACAAAAAAAAAAGCTTCTTCACCTTTCATTAACTAAATTGCTCCAGTGCTATTGTGGGAGGGTTCCACCGGAACCTCCGGCTGCAGGTTGAAGTGGAACGTAGACGGATAAATTATTTCCGGCAGAGCCATCAGCATTTTTCTTCTCATCAGTAGTACTTTCGGATAAAGCAGCATCACTTTTGAAGGAAGCGAAGATAGCTATAGCCATTGACACCACATAAATAGCCAAGGCAAAGCCAACAATCACACCAAGACACAACACAGCAATCATAGATTCTTTGACTCCGCACGATAACAATCCAATCCGAATTTGGATTATGTTCACAATTGAAAGAGACAACGAAACTATCCCAGCAACTGACGCGCAAGCAGATAATACTAACATACAATCTTTCAAATCAAAATTCTGACTTATGATGCTGTAACGTACCCCGTCGAGGTAAAGATGAAGTTTAAGTACCTTGGCAACAATGCTCGATAACAAGAAGCAAGAAAATGCAATAACTTCATACACAATCAACATTTTTGCTAATCCTGGTCCAGAGTGACACTCTTCTCTCGTATCAAGGCTGCGTGTACCTGGTGTAGCCATCGATAAGCCCACGAATACAGCTATCGTCAACAGAGAATTAACATTGACAAGATCATCAAGCAGTTTCAAATGAACTTCTTTCACATCAAAGCTACTCTTGGCCATGTTAACTGTAAAACTTCTTGCAACGAAAATATTACCAGCTCAACTACAAGAGCAGGTTGCCTCCAAATTACCAAAGAAGTCACAAGTCAACTAACAATGGATGTGTTATTGTACATATATATAAGACCTGTTAGAATAATAATGGTCCTGCTCCCTAATAATTGATTGTTCAAACCATCTACCCATTATAACAACTCGTTTTTTGCTATCTGTCAAAAAATTATAGTGAATAAATGGTTGCTAACAATTAATTATTATAGACCAGCTTCCAAAAATAATATAAGATTATACTAAGTTATCCGAGTATTACTCGACTTAAATAGATCTTTTTTTTTTACTAATTTGACTTATAACCTTATAATTGAGTATCTGAGAATTTTTTTGACTAATTTGGCTTATAGCCTTATAATTGAGTATCTGTTCTCAGAAAATCTCGAGCCAGGATCGAACCCAGGACCTGGGACGACAGAGGATAAACCCTTTACCACTTGTCTATCCAACCATGCTCAACTAGATCTTATATTATTCAAACACAAGCCGCTAGAATAATATAAGATCGTGTTAAGTTCATGGTTCTCAAAATGGGGTTTAACGAGATCTTATATTATACTAACACGAACTTCACATGAGCTTAGCAGTAAATCAAAAACAATAACTACCTGTATGATGAATGTTTAGCGACTTCAAGTTGGATTACGAATCCCGGTTTAAGATGAAAGGCACATGTCTCTGAATCCACGTTCTGCCTTGTGCATAATAATCAAGACGAAGTCAAATTATAAAGCATGCATTAAAAAAACACAGTACGATGTTCTTTGGTTTGTTTAAAACGGGGGTGAGCCTCTTTTCACAGACGTGAATAAAGATGTAAGAATCATACTATATAAATGTCTAGATCGCGTTATTTTTGGATGGCGAGATTTTATGATTGTATAAAATCAATGGCAATCGATTTTTTTTTTTTTTACTAATATGACTTATAGCCTTATAAGTGAGTATTTGTTCTAAGAAATTTTCACGGTTAGTCAGAGTCGAACCCAGACGACAGAGGATAAGCCCTTAACCACTTGGGTTATCAAATCGATTTAATTTACAATTACTGCAACTTTTCCATATTAGAGAATTTTTTAGCTGGCAGTTGTTCATTATTTAGTGATTCTTTCCTCAAGTTGGCATCAATTTTCCATCCACATTATTATTTAATAAAGGAAAATGTTAGATAATGTAAGATTCTGTTGGGATCTTTCTCTCACCCCTTAAGGTTTCGGAGTGAATGGTTACTTGATGAATATTACATGTGTAATTTGGCTCATTCTCGATCATCTTTCGGTATAGTCTGTGTATATAACAACTCTGGTGAACTGAAGTTCATTAAAGTCATAGACTAATCTAAGAAAAAGTACAGCATTCATTGAAATAATATTCGAAATTTAAGCTACAAGTTATAAGGAGACATGAATATTATCGTGTAAAGAATGGATGTTAAACTGTCTGCAGGAAGAACACTTTTAATACAAGTAACAAAATGCTAAAAAAAACCTTATTCAGAAACAAAAAGCTTCTTCACCTTTCATTAACTAAATTGCTCCAGTGCACCTCCTTTCGCTAATGCTCTAGTTCTATTACGGGAGGGTTCTACCAGAACCTCCGGCTGCAGGTTCAAGCGGAACGTAGACGGATAAATTATTTCCAGCAGAGCTATCAGCATTTTTCTTTTCATCAGTAGTACTTTCGGACAAAGCATCACTTTTGAAGGAAGCGAAAATCGCTATAGCCATTGACACAACATAAATAGCCAAGGTGAAGCCAACAATCACACCAAGACACAACACAGCAATCATAGATTCTTTGACTCCGCACGATAACAATCCAATCCGAATTTGGATTATGTTCACAATCGAAAGACACAACGAAACTATCCCAGCAACTGATGCGCAAGCAGATAATACTAACATAGTATCTTTCAAATCAAAATTCTGACTTATGATGCTATACCGCGCTCCATCAAGGTAAAGATGAAGTTTAAGTACCTTCGCAACAATGCTCGACAAGAGGAAGCAAGAAAATGCAAAAACTTCATACACAATCAACATTTTTGCTAATCCTGGTCCAGAGTGACACTCTTCTCTGGTATCAAGGCTGCGTGTACCTGGTGTAGCCATCGATAAGCCCACGAATACAGCTATCGTCAACAGAGAATTAACATTGACAAGATCATCAAGCAGTTTCAGATGAACTTCTTTCACATCAAAGCTACTCTTGGCCATGTTAACTGTAAAAGTTCTTGCAACGAAAATATTACTAGCTCAACTACAAGAGCAGGTTTCCTGCAAAATTACCAAAAAAATCACGTCAACTAATATTAGATGTGTTATTGTACATATACACAAGACCTATCAGAATAATGGGTCATAATCCCTGACAATCAATTGTTGAAACATCCACTCTTAATACACCAACTAGTTTTTTGCTATCGGTGAAAAATTATAGAATAACCAATTGTTACATATCAGCTTCCAAAAATAATATAAGATTTTGCTAAATTACCGAGCATGACTTAACTGGATCTTATATCATTCAAACATAAACCGCTAGAATAATACAAGAACTAGCATGACTTAACTGGATCTTATATCATTCAAACACAAACCGCTAGAATAATATAAGAACGAGCATGACTTAACCGGATCTTATATTATTCAAACACAAACCACTAGAATAATATAAGATCGTGTTAAGTTACTGGTTCTAAAAACGCGGTTTAACGAGATCTTATATTATACTAACACGAACTCAGCTATACATTAGAAACCATATAACTACCTGTATGATGAATATTTGGTGACTAGAAGCTGGATTATGAATCCCGGTTTAAGATGAAACGCACATGTCTGAATCCACGTTCTGCCTTGTGTAAATAATCAAGGCAAAGTCAAATTATAAAGCACAGATTAGAAAAACACAGTACGATGTTCTTTGGTTTGTTTAAAACGGGGGTGAGGCTCTTTTTACAGACGTGAATGAAGATGTAAGAATCATATTATATAAATGTCTAGATCACGTTATTTTTGGATGGCGAAATTTTATGATTGCATAGAATCAACGGTCATCGATTTAATTTACATTTACTACGACCTTTCCATTTTAGTAAATCTTTTAGTTGGCATTTGTTCATTATTTAGTGACTCTTTCCTCAAGTTGGTATCAATTTTCATCTACAATTATTATTTAATAAAGGAAAATGCTAGATATTTTAAATTTTTCCCTCAAAAATATTTCAAACCTAATGTGCCTCGCAAGTAGTTAGCAACTTTCCTGATAATAATAACTCGCGTACATATATATGCGTCCACGAATCAAAATCTGTGGTATGTTAGTCACATTAATTGGTAAAAAATTTAGGAATATATTTGATGTACCCAGCATTATTTGATAAATGAACTATTGATTCGTTACTATATTGTATGTTAAATTTTAATTGAATCACCAAACAATAATAGTTAAAATAATTTTAAAAAAGGAATTATAATTTTGTAAATTTGATATCTTAATAAAAAGGCATTGAATATTAAAATTTTACACTTTTTACAAAATCATTGTTTTTAGAAAATAATGTGATACCTTAAATATCCTTTGGATTCAAATGGTCTATACAAATTCAAATAAGTATAAATCATTATTATCGTAAAAAATTGTTATCTTCGACTATTCGTTCATTGTAGGGCTACTAGTTTTGAAAAATGCTAGGTATCCTCAATTAAAATACGTCAAGTGTCATGTCACATCATTCGGGAAAAGTTTTGGGAACCAATTTGGATTCCTAACTGCTCACTAGTTTTATATAAATCATGGAAATGACATGAGTTTGAGATAATCCACAATTATCATGCCAGGTTGTCAACTGTATGATTTGTTTTCTTTTATATGGTATTATATATTCAATTGAATTTATTCAACTTTTATTTATATGCAAGTCTGTAATTGTATTAGGAAGCACATGAGGTGTTGGAGTAATTTAAATTGTTTTGATATAAGAAATATTGGAATTTGCCTAGGATATTTTACGTAAAATAATAAACTATGTTTATTACTGATTAGAATAATGCAAATTAAAGTGTATTTTTAGATAATGATTATAGTAATTTTAGATTGGTCTGATACTAATAATTTTCCAACAATCCCCCTGTTTTAACTAACTATTGCCACAAATTTTCTAAAAGTAAAATTCTATTATAATCACGTGTATTTAATACTGCTAGTCTCATCTATTTGTTTACGTTTGTATTTTAAGGTGAATATAAAGTATAATTTTATAATTTTTTTTTAAATCTTAGAGAAAGAAAATTTTAAAAATAAGTCACATAATATTTTAAAATGAGTGTCAGACTCTCTCTAAAAAACATAAACATATGGGAGGGATGGACGAAATAATATACTGCAAATGTAAAATTTTCATTACCAAAATGTCAAGGGTATAAAGCTCTGGAGTTTATTTTGAATATATGTACGGAACCAACTCTTTAAAACTTGTATTCATTTGATTGTTCATTTTGTCAACTAATTAAAGGGTTGTTTGGAAAAATATTAACTTATAACTTAAAATTGATAAGTGTGTGTTAAGTAAATTAATACATATAAGACATTTAGGTAATTAGATAAATTTACTTATAAGTTGCTGATATTTTTGGTAAATCATAACCTATAACTTATAATTTTTTCTAAAAAAAATAAAAAATTTAATATTATAATTTGAATACATATTTATAAAATTTAAAAATAAAAATATTGAAATACAAGTTAGTAAAAGAAAATATTTAAAGTAAAAATTACAATATTTACATAAAATGAGCAATATTTACAGCATTCACGAATCAATTAAACAAAAAATGTAAAGTAAAAATTATATCTCTATTTAATATAGAAGAAGGAAAAGAAGAGACTGAGGATTGGGTCGTGAAATGTTAACAAATCTTACTTTCTGCTTATCGCCCAAAATGATCCGGATACGAGCCCTTTCTTTTTTTGTCAAACAGTCTCTCAAATGTAGAATGGGAAGTTAAAAATGTAAACACCCAAACATTCACTAAGAGCATCTCCAACAACTTCTTTATATTGACTCTTAAGTGAAAATTTAAAGAAGATAGAACAAAAATGTAGCTCCAACAGACTCTTAGTGCTTCTTCAAATCACTAAGAGCCACTATTTCTTCTTTAAGAGCCTATCATTCACTCTTAAGTTATATTTTATAATAAAGTACTTCAAGTACTCACTTTCTCTCTCCACTTTATGAGCCCGTTTGGGATTTCTTAAAAAATGTAACTTATGACTTAAAGTTGGAAAGTGTCATATAAGTGATATGAACATTGTAACTTATAAGTTATTTAGGCGTTTGGATAATTTGACTT
>PHNY01257888.1:2060-25248 GCA_003724115.2 Anethum foeniculum
AGCCTCTTCCTCACAGGAAGAAACTTCTTCTCAAAGAAGAAGTGCCAAAAGAATTTGGAGTCTCCGGAAGTACAGATTGGCCAAACTGTAAAGGTGGCTTTCTTTCTCAAAGAAAGATATCTTCTCCTCAAAGGAGAATTGCCGTCCTCTTCCTCAAAGGAAGATTACTCCTCCTCACAGGAGAAGCGCCAAAAATATTCAAACTTTTCGGAAGTACGGGCCGCCTGAATATTTTGTTATCCTCTCCTCATAGAAGAGGCACTGAGCGTACAAGCCATCAAAAGTATGGCTATATCAAAATTATAATCATCCTCGTTGAGGTCTTCAGAAATAATCTTTCTCGTAGAAGATTTTTAACAAATAGTATTCTGCAAAATAGTAATCCTCATTGGAGGTCACAATAACATCCCCTTATATCTTCAAAATAACAAAGTCCCCCTTTTTTGGAAATTTCCAAGAATAATATCTTCCTTATATCTCCAAAATAATAATGTCCTCTTTTGAGAAATTTTCAACATATAATCACATCCTCGTAGGAGGTTCTACATAAATAATCTCTCTCATGAGAGATTCTCATCAATTAATATAATCCTTATAGGAAATTTCAAAAATAACCCCTATCATGGGAGGTTTTCAATAAATAATTTCATCCTTATATTTTCAAAATAATATCCCTTCAATAGAAGTAACAGATAATAACGTCCTTATATCTCCAAATAGTATCCCTTCATGGAAGGCTTTTAAATTATAATCTCACAAAGATGCTTTTCCGTAGAGGCATCTCATTTAGAGGAATTTCGGTAATAAATAATCATATCCTCCATGTAGGAGGTCTTCAAAATACAATAATTATTCTCTTATAGAAGGTCTTCAATAAATAATATAAATTATCCATCTCACAAATTTTCAGAATAATTCTAAGCATATCATAATAAATTCACGATTGCTGAAAATAAAATAAGAAAACTTATCTTGATTTTATCGCGGACTTTATAAAATATATGCACGCTTCTGCCACATTGTTCCCTGATTCTTATTCTGTCCAGATCTGTATTTTACCTTTTTGACCATCTAAACGATATTTTCTTCAAAAACACGAAACACAAAAGTTGTAGATAATGGAAAAACCTTTTCAACAAGATATGACTCATCAGAAATGGACTTATAACGAACCAGGAAATAAATAAAACATCTGCTGATTGGTTTTTCGAATACAACAAATTAACAAATTCCTATATATTTGTGATGCTATAACATAAAAAATTATGTCATAATTCATGCATAATAAACATGTCAAAATAAATATGCATAAAATATTTAATTTGAAATATAAATCCGGCATAAAAATTTTAACAATAATAATCTAACATGCACGACATAATAATATTTATGATTAGAGAAAATTAGAATAAATAAGAAAAACTTATCTCAATTTTTTAATTGCTTCACGTTTCAGTTGAATCGCCGGAGCGGAGCAAACATCAAACACCAGTGAGTAATGTACAGTCCTTCAGTTACTTTTTTCCTTGTGTTTGAGATTCCACGTGGGCCAGCCAAGAAATAAACACCAAACTTCGTTGTTTTTTTTTTAAAATTCGAAGTCCCCTGCCTTTGTCTTGTCCTGTTATTTTTTAATCACCATTAACGCGGGACCATCAGCGCACACATATATCAACTTTTGCTTCCGCTAATCCAATCCAAGCTCCTGTTACTTCCACGCACTTAAAATAGCTATACTTTAATCAATAAATTATGCACGAACTTTTAATATGAGAACAAGATTTAATAATATAAATTTATAATATTAATTTATAAATAAATATTTTAATAATAAAATTATATGAAATAATGAGAATTTACCAAAAATATTATTTTTCCTCCT
Source organism: Anethum foeniculum (assembly GCA_003724115.2). Lineage (NCBI taxonomy): Eukaryota > Viridiplantae > Streptophyta > Magnoliopsida > Apiales > Apiaceae > Anethum > Anethum foeniculum. Next base: position 3,943 of record PHNY01257888.1, read on the forward strand.
AACTGTACTTAATTTTGACTTTTTGAGCTTGGGTTTTTTCCCAAAAAAGCTATTAAATATTTATGCAATTATAATAAAATATAAAATGAGAATAAATTGAAAAACTTATCTCAATTATTTATCCAGCCAGACTGATTATCAGGTGTTGCGCTTCCGAGGACAGGCTCCACCTTCTTGTGTCCAATTGCGTTGATTAGCTCCCTTTGACACCAATTTTATTATTTTGATTGAAGTTCCGGGAACCCGCACCAAGCTAAGCTGCCATCCTTTCTCTACTCAAATTATGTCTTCAACTTCTATATTCTTCTCTTCTGTATTTGTACCACTCCAATTTTTTTTGCCAAATATAAGCTACACTCCTTTTTTTTGTAAATTCCTTTCTTATCGATCCAACTCGCAATCCACAACAAAAGTATAAAGATTATCTACGAAATTCATGAATATTAAAAACATAAATTGAGCCCAATAATTAATATACTAATTATAATTAATATACTACCAATTTTAAAATAAGCACAAAATATTAGTTTAAAAAAATAAATTTTGTACTAATATTTTAATAATAATAAAAATTAAATATGCATAAAATAAAATATTTAAAAAATATTAAAATAAGAAAACTTATCTTGATTTATGCTCTCGTGCGTTGTTGAATTGATTGTACAGTGCAATTTTTTTTATCGATCTCTTCCTTGTTGTCAATTGTCATGTCCCTGTAATCTTCAAGTGGCTCCACTTTCTTCCACAAACTGCAGCTCCCGTACCTTTGTCTCCGTGGGATGTCACAAGCTTAATTCTTCTTTCTTTCTTTTTTTTTTTTTTTTGTTGAAACCTGTTAACCGAATTGGTCCGTTGCCTCACTTTTTCTCCGAATAAATATAGAATTAAATTGTATATTTAAATTTGACCCACCGCCTTCACCATTTTCCTCCTCCATTAGAATCGCACCATATCCAATAAAACCCCCCAGGCGAATTATGTGATTTGACTGTCCTCCACAACCAAAAATTATCCCCTCCTTCTAGCGCCAACAGAGGAATTTGGTGATAACAAATTTCGGAGGTTGCTGGAATAACGAACATGTGAAATTAGGGAGATAAGGAGTTTTTGGATGTTTAGGGCTAGACTTGAGAGGTATCTCGACTTGTTACATGTGTCGGATCCTTTTTCAAGATGTCTGCGTACCTATATTTATAGGATCAAGCCAACGCAGTTCTGTGAAATGATGATGTGGTTATTTAATCCCTTGCGATTTTTAAGGGATGTATATTGGAATTAGCCGATTTTATCTTGTTAAGTTGGGATACCTTTCCTGATTTGAAAGATATCGTTAAGGGTTATTTTCTGTAATTGATTGAAGATTATTCGTCGTTTCAGGGAGAGTAAATAATTAATTTAGGAATTAAATTAATTATGATTAGATGAATATTAGGAAATTTGGGAGATAATTGAGGCTACGAAAATATGGCGTAACACCATCAATCCTTAAGCATTTGATTGCAAAGTTATACTTTCTAATAAGTTTTTTCGTTGAGAAAATATATTATAACCGTGATTTATATATAAGAATATATGATGCTGTATGAGTAATATAAAATAATTTTTTATTTTGAATAATTGATCACTATATATAATCTAATATCATATCAAAACAATAATTGTTAGAGTACTATTAATAATTACTAATACAATTTTATATATATATTTTTAATTATTTATCTAATATTAATGTCCACGTATCTTGTATTGGTAATTTTAATCTAAAGAGACTTAAAAAAAATATTGTATCAATTTATATAAACACACATATATTATAAATTTTTTCTTCTGTATAAGTGTATACATAATCTTTAGATATTAATAATCATCTATTTTATGTAATAAATATCGAATAGATACTGCACAAACTCTTATTATAAATTTTATTCATCTTTTTCGTATCATCGAACTATATACTTGGGCCACTTTATAAAAAATATTTACCTTTTTTGAAATGTTTAATTATTATAAATTGCTATTTTAATAAAAAATATATTGAAGTATACTTAATCAAACATACTTAATCTTTTTAACAAATTCAATAAATAAAATTTTAAAATAAAAAAATATATATTATTCAACAACGGTGCACCGCATGACATTAGAACGTAGTACGTAAATAAATCAACAAATATTAGAAAAAGATATTATTATATAAGTTGCAATAATAATATCAAATTTATTCTAATGTGACAGATACATATTAAGTGCATGAGTAAAAACTTAAGTCGAGTAGTGGCACAGTGGTATTGAATTGTGCTAGTTAACCTGTAGACCTAGGTTCAATTCCCACAAATAACATTTTTTTGAAATATAATGAACACGAGGGCAAACTTGTCATTTTTTTGAAATATAATGAACACAAGGGCAAACTTCTCATTTCATATTTCACAAGAATAAAATGACTCATTAATTTTATAGCCTTGTTGAGCTATTATATAGATAAAGGAAGAAATAAAAAGAACCACCTCAATTTTGGGATGTTTGTTGGATATTTTTTGTTACATAACTTTTTTTTTAATATCCTATAAAACACTTTTATATGAAAAAAATGTCAAAAAGAACATTATAAATTTTTTCAGAAAATTCTATATAATTTTTATTGAACGATAATTAACTTTTTTTTATAAATAAAAATAAAATATATTTGAAGTTAGTAAAAAAATTGGATAAAACATAATATACTCTTTTTGATAAGAGGAATAATCATAACACTTTAACATGTATTTATTACTGTTTATAAAAATATATATAATTCTATATCACAAAATTCCAATTGAAATTTCAATCAATCAGATTTTGAAATATATATTTAAATGAATGTGATTCCAAATTAATAATACTTTTTTTTGAAATAAATTTAAATGAATGTGATTCCAAATTAATAATACTTGACTTGATTTTTTTTAATCAATATTTGATACAATAATAAAAATTAAGATGAAATAATTTACAAAAATCATGCTGTTTAACCGAGAACCTGATCAATTATAGTACCAAACGGTCCAAACCCATGCTTGTCACTGTTGTCAATTTCTCTGTGCCCAAAATACAGTTTTATTGGTATCCTCAATCATGTGCTTGTATGAAATTATAGATTTCGAAAATTGAAACTTATGGATTTATTTAGCGGATAATTTTATAAAATTGAATAAAATTATTGATAATTTATTAACAATTTATTAGATCACTTAAATATTTTTGACTATTTACCCATAATTTTTAAAAAATCGGCCTATTTTTATGTCGGATGTTTTGAGCAAGTGCGGTGCCAAACCATAAAGATAATTCCTATTCAGCATAGAAAGAAAACGATAGAATCCAGTGCGAGAACATGAGATCTCTGTCTGCCATTACAATTTTTATTTATATTTACGTAGCATCAACTGTATAACTCGTGTATTTGCATCTTTATTAATCTGTCCTTTCACGCAAACCTATGCAAAACACTCCTGACTCATCAATGTCTTGTAATACTCAGATTCCTCTTTCTCTTTCCTTCAATTTTTAATCATCTCATTTCAATCTTTACTAATTTCTCAGACCACCCTAATTCAAAAAGTTCACTGATTCGCTGCAGATACTCTCATTATTTCACTCAATCTACTCATTCATTTCCCAATCTTAACACATTTATTACTACTCTCTAGCCCCCTTTTTTCCTCAACTCCCAACTCATTTTTAGTCCAAAACACTTAAATCTCATTTGGGTCTTCGTTTTTTACTCATTTCAACAATGGGTTGTTTTTTTCTTGAAAATTTTCTAAAGGGGTTTTAGATTAGGGTTTAAAGATTATGTTTTTGTAGTCTTTTTTGGTAAAGAAGTAATCTTGGTCCATTTTCTTGAAACCCCTTTAAAGGGTTTTAGGTTTTTGGTGTAAAGATTTTGTATGTATAGGTTGTTTTGGTTTTGATTGAAATGGGTGCCACCAGTTCAAAAGCTGAGAGGAGTGAAGCTTTGAGATTGTGTAAAGAGAGGAAAAGATTCATCAAAAGAGCTATTGATTCAAGGTATAATTTTGCTGCTTCTCATGTTGCTTATATACAATCTCTTAAGAATATTGGTGTTGCTTTGCGTCGATTCGCAGAAGCTGAAGTTTTGATTGATTCTTCAATATCTACTGATGTTGATAAGACTATGTCACCTTCCTCTTATCCTTCATTGTCTCCCTCTCACAATGCTGGTGCTTTCGAGTCACCATTGGCTGCTGAAAGTCCTGTAGGGAAATCGCCAGTGTCTAGATTAAGTTATATGAAGTCAGGTGGGACTAGTGTTATGACTGTTAGTGTTGATCTAGGTAGTAATGCTGGTTATGTTGATGATAATGAAAGTATGGCATTTACCGTGCGTCCGCCTCCACCGCCTTTTCATGAGTCTGGTTCTTCTTGGGATTATTTTGATCCTACTGATGAGAGCTTTAGTTTTAGTGGACAAAATGGGGGGAATGTGAATTTTGGAGATGGGCAAATGAGTGAGAAACATGGTGATTTTGATTTTAATAATGGAGATTGTGAAGCGGTGAAGAAAGAGCAAGAAGTTTCATGTAGTTCAACACCTCGAAGTGATCGACTTGGTAGAGCTAAATCTGAGGCGAGTGGTTTGCATTATGCTCATCAAGCACGTGATAGTGAAGTTAGGGAACTTAACGATGAAAGAATCATAGGTGGGGCAGCTACAATGTCAAGTGACGGAGCTGCTGCAGAACAATCTGGTTTGAGAATGGACAAGGCTTTGGTTGGGAAAGGGATGTGTTCAGAGAGGGAGGATCCTTCGGACTTCATTACACATAGAGCTAAAGATTTCCTCTCTAGCATAAAGGATATTGAGAATCGTTTCTTTAGAGCATCTGAGTGTGGTAGAGAGGTCTCTAGGATGCTTGAGGCGAACAAAATTCGGATTGGATATTCAGAAGCAAGAGGTATTTATGTTTACCTGTACTAGTGGTATAGGAATTTTATGTATGTAGGAAACAATTGCTGGTGTCAGTTATTTATATTTATAACTATTTAATTCTGGATGTCAATGGTATTTTATTTCTTAGGAAAATCAAGTGGCATGGGTTTTCTGGAGATCTTAACTCCAAATTGTTGTGGAGGAGGAACTGCATTTGTTTCTTATGGTAAGTTTGTCCTTTAATGATTTATACATAACGCATGTTGTTCAGATTGTTCATGCTTGCTCGATTATTGAGTTGATGTATACATCCTAACAACAGAATATAGTGAGTAGATGTCATTTTCTTCAGTTATGCGTTGACGAGTCCTTGAACTTTGCGCCAAGTCTCAAATTCGTTTGCATGTTTTAGTAATTTGCCGTTCAGTTACTGAGATTGAAGTAAGCATTGTGTTCTATTAGTGTGTAGAGGTCCTTTCGCTGTTTAGCCATTTGAAATTCATTGATCCATTTGTAAATAAGCCCTACTGCTGGAGCTATAATACCATTTTCTTTCTTTTGGAAAATATACTAGAATCTTCGCACAATGTGACAAAGGTCATAACATGGAACCGCTCAACATCTGCACGATCATCGTCCTCAAGAAGTCCCCTTGCTACAGCATCAAAAGATGACAATGATGATAGTGGGAGTGAATTTGCTGAAGAGTTTTGCATGATTGCAGGAAGCCACTCATCCACCCTGGACAGAATGTATGCATGGGAAAGGAAACTGTATGATGAGGTGAAGGTATGTGTATTTTCATGTCCATCGTGTTATTCATTTTTCACTGTAATTTGAAGTTTATTGTCCTAAACCTTTGGTGCCGAATTTTTTTTTTGTATGTTGTAAATTACATGTCTAATTGTGACCCCATTTATTGATTTTTTTGGTAAAATGGTTTTGCTAGCTAAAAGCGTTCAATAATGGCACCTAACCAAAAAAATTATGTGCTTGGTGTGTTACTTATTTTTCATTTTTTTTTTGTGCCTTTAGGGTTTAATCTTGTAAGTTTTTCTGAACTAGCTGACACACATTTTGCAATAAAAAACACTCGTGCAGAAATTTCTCTATTTTGTGTTATAGTTTCTCACTGTATGCAAGTATTTTAATAGCCTGTTGAACAGAAATGAAAAAGAAATCACGCATTTTCCAAATTGCTGAGTTATTGGGGACCACATAAGCTATAACCACTCAAGTCCTTCCTAGGTCGAAATTTAGCACTGCCATAGTAGTATTGACTTTTGCAAAATCTGTACAAATCCACCGAATTAGTCTTGACTGGTGCTTGAAAAGTGCTTATACATGTGTCTTTTGAAATACATTTTATTAAAGCGCATCATTTGCCAATTCACTTGCCTCAATAACATTAATATTGGTTGTCCCGGTCCTGTGGCCAATACAGTTTATCTAGAAGATCTTATTAATACACAGGTAAAAGTGTTCAACCTGATGCGTAGATGATTTTAAGTGACACGATTTGGCGTGGCCTTTGGGACTGAGAATTTCTTTCAAGTACCTATGTTTATCAGGAATATTCTGATACATGTATATATTTTTACTTGGCAAAACAAAAAAAGGAGGAAATTCTGATACATGCAGTTGCTGATTTACATATTGACATGGCACAGACATGGAAGGTAAACTGTGCTTGACCACGGACAACTCGAGCATAACCGCTAATTAGTCTACTGGGATTGAATAAAAATGTGTTGCTTTGGGTGCATATCGAAATTAACAGTGCTTGACAGTTGACTTCATTGTCAAATGATGGGGAAAAATTGATGAATCAAAATTTGTTTTTTTTTGGTTCCCATACAAGCTGGCATACTGACATACGTCATATATCTAATTTTGTATTTTTGTTCATTTACATATTACAAAAAATCTCTGGGGAATTAAGACTTGGAGATCTTATATAATGACTAATTCCACTTACTAGCTTATTTGGAATGTGAATGGAGCTCCTAAATTTCTATTTGCTTGCCATTATATATACATTTTTTTTACATTTTTTTTTTCACCTTGTTTAAGTTGTTTACCCTTGTAGGCTAGTGAGTGCATCAGGAAGGAGTATGATCGTAAGTGTGACCAGCTTAGACACCAATTTGCAAAGGACCTTAGCAGCAGCATAATTGACAAAACCCGATCAGTAATCAAAGATCTGCATTCGCGAACCATAGTGGCGCTTCATGCTGTAGATTCAATAGCAAAGCGGATAGAGAAAATGAGGGATGAAGAGCTGCTACCACAACTTATTGAACTTGTACAAGGGTAAGATTCAAAATGAACTTTCCATTTGCATTCAGCTGAACACTTAATTGGGTTTTTAATCGGCACCTCCTGCAAATGAATTGTGATGAACAAATATAATATCTTCCCTGGGCCTGATGCAGATTGGTCAGGATGTGGAAAGCTATGCTCGAATGCCACCATGCACAGTACATTACAATCTCCTTAGCCTACCATGCTAAGAATTCAACGAGAACACCTCCAGGAGATGCAAAACAAGAGATTATGGACCAGCTTCAGCATGAGATGGAATGTTTTGGTTTAAGCTTTGCGGACTGGATTAACAGTCACAATTCGTATGTGGAAGCTCTCAATGGTTGGCTGCAGAACTGTATAATGCAGCCTAGGGAAAAGTCCAAGGGCAGGAGGGCATTCTCCCCTCGTAGAGTTGTAGCCCCGCCTATAATAGTTCTTGGACGAGATTGGTCTGCAGGGATAAAAAATTTGCCAGCTGAAGAGCTTAATGAAGCAATCAAATCCTTATTGTATGACTTGCGCCATTCTGTTCAGCAGCAAGAAGAGGAACCGCAGAACAAAGAACCAATAATTGATGCTAGCAGCAACGTAGAAGCAGATGTGAAAGAAGAGAATCCTACCGGGTCATCAAATCTGAATAGCATACATAGTAGTCTGACAAAGGTTCTTGACAGACTCACCAAGTTTTCTGAGGCATCACTGAAAATGTACGAAGATATCCGGCAGAAAAATGAAACAGCTCGAAATGCATATTCGAACTACAGACCACCCAGGTCGATAAGTTTATAATATCTTATCAAATACAATAATGCTTTTAGTATTTTTCTGCAGATAGATACTTGTAAGTTGTGCAATCTTCCTTTGAAGAAATGGTAGATTAGTCATGGTTTTTTGCTATTAAAAATATCATATGCTGTAATGCCTAAAGTCTCGTGTTTCTACAGCTGTGATCGACATGAAATTGGATCTCAATATTTCTTTCAAGTGGATAAGTAATTGGTTTTGTGTTTGGTTGGGTGAATGAATTGCGAGGGAATGAAATAAGATATGTGCTATTTTAGGGTAAACTTTTTATATTTTGATCCTCACATTCTCAACAATCTACATTAGAGGTTATTCTAACTTATTATCTTTGTACTGTGTTTAGTTAGGATGAAATAAACTAAAACGAAAAATATTAGTGTTACATTGTTCGTTTGATTTAACTAAATACAACATTATAGTTTAAACACGCCGGTAATTTGACACGAATGCTCCATTCTGAATCAAACTCATTTTTAATTCTCAATTTGTTAGCTATTTTCTTTTATCTCCGTTCGTTCTCTAATCTTGTTTACTCTTGTTTATTTCATATTGTTTACAGTTTCTCCATTGTCCAAATGGAATAAAGACTTTTTTTTTTTTTTGAAATAAAGGATTTGCATTAATTCATAGAAACATCATACATAAGGTTCTCAAACATTATATGTGGAGGAGATGAAAACTCATGAAAACAATCAACCATACATGGAACCCTGGCTAACAAATGGGCTACTGTGTTGGCTTGTTTCCTAACAAAAGAAACACTAAAATCTGAGCGTTCCCTCATGATATCTCGGCATTCTTGGATCATTGTACCCACCTCCAAAAAGTTGATGTTGTTGCTTCTCAACGCCTGTACCAAAAGCATAGAATCAGACTCTAATACGAGATTCGACAAGTTCAATTTCTTAGCCCAGTATAACGTTGTCAACATGCCTCTAACTTCTCCTTCAAACGTTGTCACCTCTCCTCGTATCCTTGACACCCAAGCTCTGACAAAACTTCCTTGGTGATCACGAAGGACCATACCACAGCTAAAATCTATTCCACTTGTTGTTACCATGAATAAACAGCTCGCATACCTTGATATCACGCATGTTGGCTGCATACATACCTTCAACCTTATAAGCTTCCTTTCCTCTGAGTCATGGATCTTCAAAAGCTCGAATCGTTTTACCGTCTTCAAGAACCCATTTATAACCTTTCTTCAAAGCTTCCTTAGCTTTCCAAAGCCCAGCCCACACAAAACTGACTCATCCGCTAATATTAGCCTCAAATAGCGTACAATTGCTATAGTAACGTGCCTTGAACACCCTGGCAACTAGAGACGTAGGATTATTAACCATGTTCTAACATTGCTTACCAAGTAACGCTAAGTTAAAACCATATAAATCTCTGAATCCCAGGCCTCACATGCTTTTTGCCCTACTCATATTCGTCCAAGAAAGTCATTTTATACCTTTCCTTCCATTATTCTTCGAACCCCACCAAAAGCTGTTCATCATCCTCTCAAGTTCACTACATAACGATTTAGGAACTAAGAAACAGGACATTGCATAGGACATTGCATATGATGGGACTGCTTGAGCCACGTTCCTCAACAAAACAGCCTTTCCTGCCTTCGACAAACATTTTGAACCCCATCCCTGAATCTTATTACACAGATGATCCTTAAGGAAGTAGAACATTCTCTTTTTTTTGCCCTGCCAATAAAAGACGGCAATCCTAGATATTTGCCTGCACTCAAATCATTATGGACCTCCAGTATACCTTTCAGCTCGTCTTGTTTATCTGTTCAAACATTTGCACTGAAATAAATTCCTGACTTCTGGAAGTTTATGGCTTGCCCTGAATAAGCTTTGTATTTCTGTAAAATCGATTTAATAACCCTGATTTCCTCCGTTGTTGCTTTACAGAAGATGAAGCTATCATCTGCAAACAAAAGATGGGTAATTGCAGGAGCATTTTCATGTATTTTACAACCCGTGACCTGACCATCCTCAGCGGATTTAGTTATTGATCTTGACAACCCTTCCACACAAAGCAAAAACAAGTAAGGTGACAGGGGGTCACCTTGACTTAAACCTCTCAAAGGTGTGACTGGTCCTACATGAGTACCATTGAAATTAATCGAATAAGAGACCGTTGACACACATAACTTCACCCACGCCACCCACTTCTTACAGAACCCCATTTGCTGCATTGATGTTTTAAAAATTTCCATGAAACTCTGTCATAAGCTTTACTAATGTCGAGTTTTAAGGCCATATCTCCTTCACTTCCACGTTTCTTTTGTTTCATGTAATGAAGTACCTCAAAAACGATGAGAGCATTATCAGTGATGCTTCTATTCGGAACAAATGCGGACTGATTCTCAGCAATGATACCTGGTAACAGATTTCGAAGCCTATTAGACAGTACCTTGGCTATTATTTTGTATAAAATATTACATAAAGCAATAGGGCGAAGATCTTTCATCGAATCTGCATTCTCCCTCTTAGGAATTAAAACCACAACATTATCATTTAAGTTAGCAGGGAATGTAACCTCGTGACGCCACTCTTTGCAACTCAGAAAAACTTCTTTCCCTACTAAACTCCAAAAAATTTGATAGAATACCGAATTGAGACCATCTGGACCCGCACTCTTGTCTGGGTGCATTTGCTTCACCGCTACAGAAAACTCCTCAAAAGTTAATTCTTCCACTAACCTCTTATTTTGATCTGCTGAAACAACTGCCTCATACTGATACAGCCCGTTTTCATCTATCTCCTCACTTTGACTGAACAATTGCTGAAAATATGACTTAACAATATCACACATTCCTTCATGATCTGTAACTTCAACTCCAGCATCGTTTTTTAATTTGGAAATATTACTCTTCTTTTTCCTGGTTGTTGCAAAGACATGAAAAAATTTAGAATTGGCATCTCCTTCTAACAGCCAAAACAATTTGGCACGTTGTTTCCAATAAGCTTCTTCAATCACAAACAAATCCTCTAGTTTACTCTTCTCTTTAAAATAATTCTTTGTTTTGACCTCATCATTACAAGTCTCATATAAACTAAGAGACTCTTTTTGCTTCTTTATTTTCTCTCTAAACTTATTAAAGAAGTGACGACCCCATTTACCCATGAACGTAGACAGATCTAACAGTTTAGGCAAAAGGTGAACAGGAGCTAAACTTTGCCAATGTTTAGTTACCTCCTCATGGAACTCTTTCTCTTTGAGCCAAGCATTCTCAAAGTGAAACCGGAATTTTTTCCTTGAAAAATCTATGCTAACTAACTCTACTCGAATTGGGTCGTGAGCCGAATAGATTGTATGATGCACTGTTAGCTTACCTAACGGATACAACTGACACCAAGCACTAGACACAAAGGCACGATCAATTCTCTCCCTAATCCATTCAGCTGTGCCTCGACTCTTTTCTCATGTGAACTTACCTCCCATAAGGTCCAATTCCACCAACTCACAGTCCTCTATAGTTTTCCTGAAGCCATCTAATAGACCTTGTGGATGTTTATGAGCTCATTTCTTATCTTCATCCTTCAACATATCGTTAAAATCACCCACAATTAATCAGGGAAGCGAAGATTGATTAGCTAGACTTTTAATGAGCTCCCATGAATCTCTCCGGAAAGCCATAGAACCCAGTAAGCCTCCAATGTGGAACATTATTATTCAAAATATTTATGTCTATATAGTTGCTATCTGCTTTAATAACCTCACAGTGAACTGTTATATCCTAAACCATGGTTAAACCTCCGCTTCTACCACGAGCATCTACTGCCCAGAAATTATTGAAGCCTAATTTCAAACACAGCTCCTTTTTTTTTCCTTATCAGTCAGCGTTTCAATCAAGAATAAGATATTGGGTATGTGAGACTTTACTAAATCCCCTAAAGCACGAACTGCACGGGAGTTCCCCAACCCCCTGCAATTCCAACTTATGACATTCATTGATGCTGGCTAGCTTGCATAGCAAGCGTAGCCAAAACAGTTTTAGAGGACGAAGAACAATCCGTATTAGAAAGCTCAGCGTCATGTTGAACATTCTGCACCTCCTTCTAGGTCACAGCTCGTAACCACCTTCTGTATCCATTACCTCATATGTACTCGGGTTGCCTCTCATTCTTTTTCTATATGCTAATTCAAGCCCAATTAACTCATCATTTTCTGGCCCATATCCAATATTTAAATTTGTATTATCTTCCTGATATCCCGCTATTTTAATTTCCCCAGTTTGTGGATATTTTCCAGCTTCGCCATTTTGCAATTGGCTCCGGAACTCTCTCCTTTGAGGCAACTGACTTCCTGAATTAGCGCCCCTGTTATCCCCTAGGTTCATGCTACCGTTGACTCTCCCTTGCCTCTCCTCCCATGCCGGATCACCATCTTCACGCAGGAACTTGCTTTTAGCCTGGTTATCAAGCTTCTTAGGTTGAGCTCTTAACCAACTCCCCCATTCCTTATCCACTTCATCCTTTTCCCGATTCAAGAACTTACTACAGTAACGTTCAGTATGTGACATGATGCCACTTGTAAAACAGAAGTCTCCAAGGCATTCATATTTGCAGGTTATTATAACTTCTGTGCCATTCCTTCTAATTATCTTCTTCTTACGTTTTAGAGGCTTCCTCACGTCCAGCTTCACTTTGATTCTCATGAACTCACGCCAGATACTAGTATTATTCTTGTGATCATATTCAATGAACTCTCCAAAAAAATCACCCAGCTGCTTCCCTACTAATTCTATCATAAACGTAGATGGAAGATCATGAATCTGCAGCCACATATTTATATGCCACAATGGTACATTCATTGGCTCCTCTCCCGCTGGCACCTCTGCAAGAACTAGCATTGCATTATCAAACGACCAAGGTCCTCCTTTTAACACCCAATTCATATCCTCCTTATGATAGAATTGAAACAAGAAAACTTCCTGCTCTATTTCCTTAATGTTTATCCCCATAGCAGGACGCCACAGATCTGCTAATCTAGTTTTCATAGCGCGGACATTGATATTTCTTTCAGCCAAGAATCTTCCAACAACACATAAGCCATACTTGTTTATCTCCTCCTCAACCTCGCCATCTAACACAAAAGCTTCATTTTCCTCTTCTTCTATAGCCAAACTGGATAACTGTTCATTCAAATCAATAAAACGAGTCATCACACAAATAAGATTCCAATAAAGATGAAATCGAATTGGAGAGAAACAAAAAAACTCTCACATGTTAGTTCATGGAGAGAAATTTTTTTATATTGAATAAAGACTTAATAATCGCTTAGACAATAAAGACTTTCATATAAACACCTGATGAAATGTTATTTAAAAGTCTCATCGTACCTGGATCAATATCAAATAATAAAAAATTAATATCTAATAAAGTCATAATATTCACAAATTGATTATCATATACACAAATAAGAACTATACAAAAGAAAAATAAAATCTAACAACACGGAATCACTTTAATTATATACCTGAATAAATATGTAAGAATCTTTTTGTAAGCGTGCCTGTTATCAAAAAGGGTATGTAACTTTGATCAATAAAGTGTTCGAATAGTTAAATTTTTTTAGCCAGTTTTGAATAGTTCATTTAATTGCAAGTAACTTTAGTTAAATATATTTAAAAAAGAAAAACTTCATTTAAATATAATATTGTTATCAGTTCTAATTATTACTAAATTAAAATTTACAAAAAAAAGGTGATTTATTAATTTTCATTAATCAATAAAATTATTTTGTCGCGATATTATTAGTTATATCTTATATATAATTGAATTAAGAAAATTAACATGGTTTGGTAATTAGGGCTAATATAGTTTTTTATGAAATAGTAGTATTAAGTCAAACGAGTAAGGTTGGATTTCTCCGTATCACATACATTAACTTATATTGTTAAAGAATGTTGAGAAATTCGACATGTTCTTAAAATTAAAATGAGTAAAAAACTTATATTACTTTAATTATTATTATAACTTAAAAAATTATTATTAGATTAACATTTAAGAAAAACAAAAATTTTAAAATAAATAAATAAAATTGGACAAATTTTTTTAGATAAATAGAGCTGGGTATGCCAATATGCACTGGGCTAAAACTTATTTTCAATAATAAATTGGGCTCGAGCCCACCCAAGTCCCGAGCCTCATCCAAGTACGACTCCCGCCTCAAAATTTGAAGTTTTCCCCTTTTTCGAAGATTGTTTTGAACTTTGCAAAGTTGTAGAGAAAAGGCGTGTGCTAGAAATAGATACAGATAGATATAGAAATGAAGTTCCATTACTAAATTCCTCTGTTTAAACCTCTTCAGTTTCAAGGTCAGTTTCTCATTTGCCTTAATTAACATTTTTTTCCCATTTTTTGATTTTATTCATGCTAATTAGATGCATTTTTAATGAATCTATAGTTTCAGTTCAGTTACAATGTTTATTATGTGAAAAGGGTTTGTTTTATATATGTTTTTAGGGTTTTAAATTTGATGTTTTGATTTTTTAGATTTGATTTACAATGAGTGATGAGAGATTTTTTGATGGGGTTTTCAAGAAAAGGAATGCTTTAGGGGATGTTACAAATTTTGTTGGGAAAAGAGAATTTTCCGCTATTTCGGGTGATTCGGGTTGTGGGGTTGAGGATAGGATTAAGGGTGTGGCTGCGAAGAAAGTGTGTTTAGGAGTGGAGAATGTTGGAAAGATAGACTCTTTGGCTGGAGGGGTTCCAAATGATAAAAATAGGGATAAGGTGGACTTCGATTTATCGCGGTCTTGTCGTGAGGTTAATGAGTTGGAAGATTATTTTAGTCCTGTGATATTGAAAGCTGACGAGGAATGTAACCGAGATGAATTATCAAAGAAGGATTTTGAACATTGTAGGGTTGATTATGTTGATCAAAGTTTAGGTGATGTTTGGAGAGACAGTTGTATATCTAGCATTGCGAAACCTACAAGTCTGAGTGTTTTGGATAGTCTTGATGTTGGAGGAAGTGAGGCAAAGGATGAAAGAGTTGGTTCTCAAGGTGAACAAAGAACTAATGTGTGTGGAAATTTGGACAAGGATGTTGGTGAGAATGATGAGAGTGAGCTCGGTGATGATAATATAGACTTGACCACGTCTGAGTTTACTGATTACCTCAGATTTCCAGAATCACAGGAATCTAGATCATCTGATTTGGAGAGATGCGTAGGAGTCAAAGATGGATTGTCTGATTCCCCTGTGGATGCAATCAAAGCTTGCTCTTGTTCTTTTTGCACAAAAGGTAGTACTTTTGTTTGCGATTTTTTGTTCCTAGATCATCAAGTTACAGGCATAATACTACATGTTTTAGTATACTAAATTGATCTAAGATTCTGATTTGCCAGTTTTTGTTTTATTTTATTATCGTCAGCTGCTTATATTTGGTCTGACCTCCACTACCAGGATATCAAGGGTCGTTTAGCTGGTAAGTCTTCAACCTCTGTATCTTCAAAGCTGTCATACATTAGCATGACATCTTAATGTGTTCTTATCTTTTCTTTTTATCAAATAGTTTGTTTAAATAATTTAAAACACTGAAATTCAGCATTAAAGAAGAGTCAGAAAGAAGCAAACATCTTGGTTCAGAGAAGCACCAAGAACAAGGCAATTGATATACATCCAGGAAAACCTGATGTCTTGAAGCTACAATACAGTCTTATGGATCATTGGAGGTCGCTCTTTCTTCATATGGAGGATATATATGGTCACGAAAGCAGCCAGCTTGTAAGTTGTGCTTTAACATGCAATATTTAACCTGCATGCTGTAGGACAAATTATTGCTTAAAAGTGGTCTTTTAGAAGCAAAACAATACTATATGCCAACTATGGCCATTTCATTATACTTTTGTATTACATTCTTTTTTAGGAGATTTTCTATTGTGACATTCCCTGGTTTTATGATTTCGAAGTGATGAAAACCCTACCAGATACGCATATTGTTGTAAACTTTCAGTTTTCAAAAATATGCCATACCACTATAGCGGTTTAAGGTTTTCCGTAGCTGAATTAGGGCCATTTTCTTATGAAGATTTCCTGTAGGTGGCACTATCTTGGCTTTAGACAAAATAATGGATACTGGTTGAAGAGGTAGAAGAACACATTCAGTGCCCTAACCAAGAGAGGCAGGGACAAGATTCCAAATGATCTAAACACTTATTGATCTCTGGTTTTCTTTTTTGCCAAGTAATTTACCTTTAGTTTTCACTTGTCCTCAACGCTACCACTTTGAGTTATATAACATATATCATATTTGGTGATAACATAAGGAGAGCAGAAGACTAACGTTGTCCATAAATCACTACATATATAGTTTATCTTATTTAAGCAGACAAGTAGTCACTCTTATAATCTGTAGACTGAACTATCTTAGATAATATAATTTTCTCTCAAATTGGCTTGTGGGAATTTGTGGAGAGCTGTTCTACCTGATAAGGATATAGTCAGCAAACCAGCAAACTATATTCTTCTTAAGTGTTCTATGGTTGACCTCTGCTTCTAACTGTACTAGATACAACTAGAAGTTAAGAACACAGTTGTTACTTGTACAGACAAGAGGACAACAGCAACAAAAAATTAATTCCTCAGGAGAAGACTATAATTTTCGACTGTCCTGATTTCATTCCTCTATACCATCCTTTTACAATATAATCAATCTCTGGGATGGTTAACCTATAAATCATGAGTGACTTCTACTCTCCAGTCTCCAGTAGCCCTTTCTACTGTTCTGAGTAGTAGACCCTATTCCGGAGGACCCGGATACTGAGTAACCATAAATTATCTATTTAATTTGAAGCAGATACAGCCATTTTTCTAAAAAAGGACACCAGAGGTTATAATACTATTATTATAAAAACAACTAAATGACTAGTGAAAGTCGCCAAAAATAAATTAAGTCAAGAGTTCGCCCGACTATTCTAGCTTCCCCAGTCAATTTATGGGTAGTATACTAGTAAAATATACATAAACATCTAGCATGGGCAATACATAGGTATGTTATCAGCTTGAGGACTATAACATGTGAAAATTTGTTTGTACTCTAAAGAAGAGTTTTTTCCCGTACCTCTAATAAAGCACCTCAATCAGACAACTAACTATGATCAAGTCTTATTCGACTCGAGAAATTCACTGAAGCTGTCTGCTAGTTACTCTGTGTTTTACTAGGCAAATAAACATTGTTTTGAATATTTGCAAGATCTTAGGTAGTAGCATTATTTATGCGGTCTTTAGACATCAACATGAATAGAAGAGATATCCATACATATCTATGAACAGTGCCACATGAACTACATTTAATTGCCCGTTCATGGTTTATTGATCTTATGTTTTCTGAAATTTTGAACTGATAAAGTCCTAGTATGAACGTGGTTCTCTTTGTATAGCAACAAAGAAGAATTGGTTTGTAGCAGTAGCACTACGATTATGAATGTATTTCCTTCATAATTATATGATAACCAGTGAGACACGTAATCCGAAAGTGTCCACAGATCCTGTAAAATGTAGTCAGACTATAATATTTATATATGTAAATACATAAAAATTCTTTATTACTTCATCATGCTAAAAATAATATCACTGTCTAGCTCTGCAAGGTTTTTGTGCAATTCAACATGTCTGCGTGACTCTATCTTATCTGTAGATGTAAAGTTATTATCAGAAAGTATATTGCAATATCACCACATCAAGTTTGTTCTATTGCACTTTGGCACATAGCATTGCTGCAAGCTCTTACATGTACTGATAATTGATGATAGTGAGATTCACAATCATAATTGATTTTGCTATATCTAAATAGCCTCTCGCTTGTAAATAGATTTTTCTGTCATTAATTTCTTTATATTAAAATTCCATGAACACTCTCTTTTGTTATGTATTTGGGATGTGATGAGCCGCGAAATTTCTTTTTGCTAATTAAGTGGCTCGTTGATCTTGACTGGCAGGAAAGCAGCTTATACACACTAAGAGATCTTAGAGATGACTGCAAGACTAAATTGGAGTCAATTAATGGGATGCTTTCGAAGAAACATTAGTATGCTTCTAGATTTCGTAATATTGGTATGATATTCTTACATACAGTTCATGTCGTACCATGTTCTCTAAGTAGTTTCATCCTAAGTCTACACTAGTCTTGCAGATGTATAATGGTATAAACACACTTTACATCTTTTGTTTTATGTTCGCGAGCACAGTTCGTAAAGTGTAAACCTAATTCTTTGTTCTTTGAAACTGAAGATGGAAGAAAACTTATTGTTAACTCGTTATATTGATATTAGAACTTGAATTTATATATTTGGTTTGCAATTTTTTTATATCGGAGGGAAGAAGGGAGAGACACGAGATATTCTCTAATGCAAAGGGGATATTCGCTGCCCTGAATGATGAAAGTTTTTCAATTGTTTTTGGCTAAGTGTTTGTTTTCAATTGTAATGTTATGAGTGGAGTCTACTAGAGGCAGTTGAAACTCGGATGATGTGGTGTTGGCATGATGTGACCTAAATGTCTTTGATTAGATAATGTAGTTTTTTAAGCTTCATTTGTGATGGGTTTAACATTGTACTTACATTAGGAAAGATGGCTATTATAAATGTCCCAGTCTTCCCCAAAATGAGCTCAAAAGAGTTGCGTTTATTTATCTGTTACAATCACTTTGGAGAATACTTGCATTCTATAATGTTGCTTTACTATACAGATAAACTTATTAATTAGTCGATGCTTCATCTCTAATCTTTATTTAATCCTCCAAATGGGGTGTCTAGTTGGTTTATCACATAAGCATACCAGTACAATATAATTGTTAATAATGAACAAATGATAGGAGATGCAAATATATAATTCCCATCAAGTCAACTCTGCCATCTTATGCAAATGTATAGTTCATGTTGATTGAGAGCTACTCAAATTCAATTTATAGAGCTTTTGAATTGGTCGAATCAAACTGAGAAACAGTACCTGACTTGTAAAGCTCATGAAGAGTTTTATAATTTTTGATATAGTTTTTCTTCTTGGCTTATATTGCACGGGTTATATGGTTTCTTTATTCGTGTATTTTTTTAATAATTATAATAATATATTTAAAAATTCAAACATTATAATATTTCATGTAAAATTGTAATAACACGAACTATATAAAAGAATCACGAAACTCACGAAATATTCTTTAATTTAGTGATGATTTAAAAGATATTATTTACGTAAAATTTTCTAGGATCCGAAGAGAAAAAACAGTTACGAATTTTGTATTAAGTAGTCTATTCAATTTAGGATACTTACTTAATTAATCTATTCATCAATTTAGAAGACCTACTTAGTTTTGGGTTAGATTATAAAGATAGAATATTTCCTTATTTCAGATCCAACGACTATCATCTATTTAATTCAAGATCTAACGGTCCTTATTACATTGGTAGTACAGGACCAAATATTTGAATAAATTCTCTCTTATGCATATTATATTATAAGGATATAATTTGTATGTTTTATTTTACAATTATTCCATTGGTCCCATTTTAATATGATTTTTAAAATTTGATTGTTATCCCAAAATAAGTGATTTTTTCTAATTTTCATGCATTATTTAGTAAATGAATTTCAATTTGACCCCTCATAAATGCAGCTTGTATATTCCATGCAATAGAATATTAGTTTAGTTTGACTTTATTAGGGGTAGTTGTGTAAAACTATTCAAATAAACATCTCCAATAAATGTAATATAAATCTATATATTATTTTATATTTTTCCCAAATAGGAATTAAGTAATACTCCCTCCGTCCCAATTTATCTGTCTTGTTTGACTTTTTGTGGTCAAATTGACTCAAATTTGACTGTAAATAAAAAATTGTACCTTCATTATTTTGAAAAACTGAAAAATACATATTAAAGTATATTAGATATACTTTGTAATGATAAAAATTTTATAATTATTTTCAATTATATACTATATGAAATTTTCAGTTAAAGTTGGTCAGTTTGACTGCAAAAAGGCAAACAAGACAGATAAATTGGGACAGAGGGAGTAAAACTTATTGTCAAGACAAACATCATGTTGACTTTGCATGAAAAAATTTTATGTTGACTTTTGTAATTTGGTCACAATCAATTGCATATATGTTAATCAAATTTGATCTAGGACTAACTAGGTATCTCCCCGTTGAAAACAAAAGGTTAAGTGGCTAGGAAGGAGGTGAAAACCTAAATTGAATTATACTCCTTCCATCTCTAAATACATGTTCATTTTGATTTTTAACTAGTCAAATTAACTTTATTTTGACTGACATTTTTATATATTATATAATTATAAAAGTTGAAATAAATTATATCATTAAAAAGAGCATGTTGTCTAGTTTAATATGTAACTTTTAGCTTTTTCAAATAATAAATAGATAATTTATAATATTGAGTCAAATATTGGTCAATTTGACTCCTCGAAAAGTAAAATGGATATGTAAATAGGGACGGAGGGAGTCCTTGTTAAAATCAGTAGGTAAAAGATGTGAATCGGTTCTATTCGGTTGACACATTTTGTAATAATTAATGGGATAATCAGTGATTAATTGAAATATTAATCAAATATACTTAAAAATATAATAACATTAAATTTAATATATTATTTTCAAAAATATATAAATTGATTAATCAAATTTTTAAAATCAAATCTATAAAGCACTTTACAAATCGGGTGATTAATTAGTAAATTCGGTAATTTTGAAAACCATAATTAGAATTAGGGGTGATCGCGGTTCGGTTTGGTTCGGTTTGGATATCAAACCGGAACCAACCCGTATACTAGCGGTTCTTAAAAAGTTCAAACCAACCCGTAACCCATAACCCAAAAAAACCAAACCTTTCGGTTCGGTTTAGTCGGTTCGGTTTAACGGATTTTAGCGGTTTGTAACGCAGATTGATTAGTAAAATCAAGAAATAAAATAACACTTCTTCTATTTAATTTTTTTCTTTAATTGTATATAATGAATAAAAAATTTATACTTTCTTAGCAAAGTAAGTCACTCATATTCAGCACAAATAACTAACATTTAATAACCTGAATATCAATTTAATTACACTAAAGAAATGTTGGATGCAAAAAGTTATACAAAGGTCTTTAACATTATTTTTTAAATAAAGTAATACAGAAACGATGATATGTATGGTAATTTGATTACTAAATATTTGATGAGATTTAGCAGAAATTTAGTTTGTGATTTATAAGAAAAAATTATTTTATGTTATATAATCATAATATAAAG
>PHNY01257966.1:11089-25608 GCA_003724115.2 Anethum foeniculum
CTATTTCATGCCCATCTTGCAAATCTCCTTGAAAAATACCATATTTAAAATCTTTAGATGGTTCTTTAATCTATCATAAGATTGATTTTTTTTTTCGGCATGCTGCTACTGATACAGTTTTATTTGTTGTACGTTGACAGTTTTTTAAGAAATCTCAATAATTTTGATCTTTAATAGGTCATTCTAGTTAAGCAAGTTAGAGGACTAAGCAAATTGAGACATTACAAATTGTTTTATCTTTCTTTACAGGACTAAGCAAACGTACGACTACCGAAGGACTTCATGCTGCCTTTGCAAAATTTGGTGAAGTAGTTCATGGTATTGTTGCTGTTAATGTTTTTAAAAAATAGTGGCCTTAATTGAATACATTTGCCTGAAACAATTTAAGCATGGTGCTCTGCCTCTTGCAGCCAGAGTAGTGACTGATCGAAATTCAGGATATTCAAAGGGATTTGGTTTTGTGAGATATGCTACTGTAGAAGATGCTACAGCGGGTATAAAAGGCATGGATGGTCAGGTTAGCTAATATAACCAACAAACTCTTGAAGAAGACTATCAGTAATTACAAACTTTTATCCCAGAGTTGTGAACAAAGGAACAAAAAAATAAACTCTAATGAATTAAATTGCACCACAAAAAACGATCGTTTTTAGAGAGATAGAATTCTTGTAATTGATTCGTGAACTAATACAAGGTATCATTTTTTTCGTAATAAAAAATGCTAGGTTGAAATATTTATCGAGATTTCTGCAGAAGAACTTTTCATTTAAAGGTTAAGTTATTACTCAACAAAAAATTTTATATTTTTAAAAGATAAGATCAATTCAGAAGCATTTTATAATAAAAAATAATATATAGCAGTCAGAATTCCATTGTCTAATTGGGGACCTTGCGATAGATTTGGATTCTATCCTACAAACATATCAAGATAAAAAAATAGAAAACGGGTCTTAGATTTATTGATAGCTGTTGTTGAATAGAAGCAGTATTACATATAAAATTGGATGAATGGTAAAGATTGAAGGATTTTAAAGTTTGCTGCCATTATAAGAAAAGTGTTAGGTGCTAATTTTCCTCCACTAGATTTCCTATGCTACCCAAACTCGGAGGAGGGTGAGGATTTCTCAATATGGATGCAGAATCGGGCACAGGTGCTGGGAAATGGCATGCACTTTTAGCATGTTACATTTTTAGAATTTTAATTCAGGGTATAGTTTTTAAGATGATATCGTTTAATTATATATGAAAATACATAGTCTAAAAACCTTTAGTAAACTTTGGGATTCGTTCTGAACTAGGTTGGTGGAAGGTGAAGTGCCCAACTCTAGGATTGGACTCTGATTCCCATGCCCCAACACCATGTCATGTCATATCAATATGGGTATGATGACTGAATTGAAGAGTCTGGGTTATGGGCATTTATGTAGGCATTTATAGTTTGCAAGTGTTCATTGATTCTTACTCTTACTACACTAATATGCTCCCAGATTGCCTTATCACCTGATTATTGTAATAAAACCCTTAATATAATGCTAAATTGATAATCCTCTGCGAGAACTAACTAGTAAGTGTGAGGGCTGACAATCACTCAATTGCATAAAAATAGATAATTTCAGTACATGACTAAGGTTTCATTGTTGTATGTTTTTTAGTTGGCAAAAAAAGGAAAATGATAAATGTTGTTAATTTCTTTTGCCAATGCCTTTTCATTTTCTTTGTGTTTTACTGTTTTGCAGTTTCTTGATGGTTGGGTTATATTTGCCGAGTATGCAAGGCCAAGACCAGTCCCAGGCCAGTCTGACAACACATATGCCCGCCGCCAGTGATCGAATATTGGGGATTACGCTTTACTTTGGCCAAGTATCGCATGTTTATCTTAGCATAAGCGATAGTAATCTATTAACAACTCTTCCCTAATATTGATATATTCTTCCCATTACTTTTTTCTTTTCCCTTTTGAATATTAGAAGCGGAAGAGAGGGAACTATTTCTGTTGCATCTTAAATCAAAAATCTTGTAATGTATTGAGAGCTGTTTGCAATTAATGGGTTAGTAGGTTTTTTTATTTAGATGATATCCTCTTTTAACGTAGTTCTTTGAAACTAAGATGTACTTTGCACACGAATGCTTGGATTACTGTTATAGTTATATTGCTATTATGATATTATAAACTGTTGGTTTATTTCTGAATGTTGCTCTTATATATGATGTGGTAATAATTCTAATCTGTGTAAAGTTTTGTAATTGTTTACCTTAAAAATCTCTGATATTGTTGGATACTCCCTCCGTCCCTTTTTAGTTGTCACATTTAACTATTGACCGGTCAAATTGATTAAAGTTTGACTGAAATTTATAAATATTTTATAATTGAAAAAAATATATATATCATCGGAAAGTACATTTAATCTATTTTAATATATAATTTTCAGTTTTTTTAAATAATATAAAAGTAAATTTTAATTTTTGATCAAAGATTGGTCAATTTGATGATAAAAAAGAAAATATTATAACTAAAAAGAGACGGAAGGGAATATTAAATTTCAATGTGCACCATTTAAAGTAGTTTGTATAACTGGACTCGGATTTGATTGGGAAGTTAGTGATGCCTTGGTAGACTTTAATGTACCCTGGAAAACACGTTTCTTTAGCACAAATTGTACTTATGAAGATACTAATGAGTCATACAATATAAGAATATAAAAATTGAAAGATCGAACAGCATCAGCACTAGCTGTCGGCTTTCTGTACACTGAATACTACAGATCATACAAAATGTGATCTGACTCTTTAAGTTGTATTGTAGCAGACACTAAGA
Organism: Anethum foeniculum; assembly: GCA_003724115.2. NCBI lineage: Eukaryota > Viridiplantae > Streptophyta > Magnoliopsida > Apiales > Apiaceae > Anethum > Anethum foeniculum. The sequence continues at coordinate 13,905 of PHNY01257966.1, forward strand.
TGAATGTCGCAAGTTAGTATCCTATCCACATGATATATGCAACAGGTGTCCAGAAACATCAAGTCAATGCAACATAACTCTTAACAATTTATAGCACCGAAAGCAACATCGCGGATCACTGTTGAATTTTACATACATTTGGGTTATATTTATAGCAGGCGATACTGACAAAAAAAGGTTGAGTGAATCTATGTCATCGGTTGGTGAAATGTTGCGAAATAAAAACAAAGAACAATGTGGCATGGTATCGTGGCAGAAACGATGTTCACACTGAGTAAGACAGGACTGATAAGCTGTAGTCGTTCCGTGGGGGCAGTAGATTGTTGAGAAGTTGGTTTCTGGTGCATATTGAAACATGAAAAAGCACAGAGCTTGCAAGAAGACTGGAAACCTTAAATGCTGGAGTGTATGTGGTAGAGGCCAACTGTTATGTCAAATTGTTTAGATGTTGATTTATATTGCCAGAAGGCAGAAGGTAATAGGTATTACATCTGTCTTGTGATACAGATCCAGGAAGTTGCAAAGGATTAAACAAATATAACATAATTAGTTTTTCTTTTTTGAAATATCATAATTAGTTATTTGGATAAGCCAACTTCTAAATAGAGCACAAAATGTAAGAAATGACACTAGACTCGTTATAGTTCAACGTATAACACGTGGCTAATTCTACGTACAGTGGTCCGTATACATTTGTATTATGTGTCATGTATAATTGATTTGATGTAAAATCCATAATAAAGACATCCATGGAATTTTTAAAAATTTAAAGCATACACATTGAAGTGACGATGATATGCTTTTCATTCAAAGAATAATTTCTTTGACTTATACTACTAGGAGACATTTCTTTTTTCTTCTATATATGAACGAATAGAAAAATATTAAAGTAAATGATTAAATTATTACTAATCATTTTAATCAGTCACACGGACAAATAACCTTCCGCCGAACGTACCCATCAACAATTATTAATTTCAGCTTGTTTTAATTTGTAACGATAGTAGTTGAATCAAAAAAATTTAATATTACATGACAATGGCATCCAGAAAGTTAATTTAAACATTTAAGCTAAAAAAAGTTACTACTAATCCCTATAAATATCTAGAATTACATATACGGCCCGGCCCACATGAATCTAAGTTGGATAAAGTTAACTTGGTAAAGGCGTAATTAAAACAGTAGTTTAGTGGCAAATTACTAGTATTTGAGATAAGACAGAGCGTAATCCAGGTATCAATGAGAGATTAGTGAAATGTTTGTCTATAAAACGAAGCCGCCCCACTTGTACAAGTTATATATATATATATCCATTACATGTACATTAACAGCTTCAACTTGATTATAACCATTTCATAATCATGAAAATTTTGAAGTATCTAATCTGGTGTACTTGTTCTTCTACCTCCATCTCCCATCCATCTGATGATTTTAAGGCTCTCGAACCTGTTTCGCAGCCAAAGAGTCCTCAGTACCGTAACAGGAGAAAGTGTAGTATTAACTCTTCGAAACCTGGTTCTGCCACTGCAGATTGGAGGCCTTCACTTAAAGCTATTTCTGAGGATAATATTGCGGCTGTGAAGAGACGGAACAGCACCGGTTCCGAAAGAACTCTCAAACGGAAAGTTTCTTCCATGCAGAAATCTATGGTCCCGACTCGTCGGTCCGAAGATTACGGGTAATTTACTATATTTTAAAACATGAGAGCTCAACCCAACACGTCTTGGTGTAGTGGTATCTCACTCGCTCCCTTTACGGGATGTCGAGAATTTGAATCTTGTCGAAGACAAGAAGGGTGTGTGAGTATGTGTAACTAGCAAAAAAAAACATGTGAACTCGACCTATTATCGGATGATTTCAAAGAAATGTGTAGTTAGAAATTAGTTTGAGTAGTGAAAAAAATTACTGTTATTTTGTAAATGAATTCTTACGATATTCTGGTTTTCATATGAACGAAGACTTTAACTAATAATTGATTTTGTATTGTTTTGATAGGAGTGCTCCGATCCCAGGAATCATACCAGCATTCGCTCCGACTCCGTTTTTGTTCTGACGGCTATAGCATAAATAGCATACGTGTGTAATATATGATTCAGAGTTTGTTCACAGTTTTGTCCTGCAGATTTCTAGCTGAATGATCTTGTATATTAGCTCGGTTGTGTTTGATTTGAGGATTTAAATATTGTGGAACTCTATTGCTATTAATCAGTCTTAAAGTAATTACTAGATCTTTTAAAACATGTTGGGAGGATTAGACCAAAGAAACAAGTTTGTTGCTGATTAATCCAATTACTTAAGTTCCTAACACAAGTACTTCTGAAAATATGCTTTTATAGTTTCATGGATTGGTCTCCGTTTCGAAAAATATCTTTTGTTCATGAAACCTTACGAATTCATGAAAATAAATGCACAGTGCAGTGCCTCTTAGTTCTTACTGACAGCTACTTGGATTTATAAACAAGAGTCGTTGAACTTAAAAGTAGCTTTACTTAGATTTACTACAAAAAAAAGAGTTGGTTAAAATCGATCGGACTTTTAACACATGAAGAAAATTATTAGCAACGGTGCTAGAAAAAGATAAGTACTCCTGACATGCAATGATGATGAGAATAGTAACGATGTTAAGAAATATTGGGTCGAAGATGCATATATGTTGCCACACAAATCCCAATTGCATTGATCCTTCTAGCGTTTTAGAACATGGCAGAAATCACAGGGACGACTTATGAATTGCGATATAGATTTGCCCTTATAGCCTATTTATTTATGTACAACTCATGTCGAAATCTTTTTGCAAGTTGAATGTCTGCAGAACTTACAAACCATGTATTATCCAGGTTATAAGTTGAGAAGAAAAGTGAGGGGGAACGGATTGCAGACTCCCAGACTCTGCACCTTGCTAGTTCGTCATGAATATTGATTACCCAGTTAGAAGAATATACATAAAGATCTTTACAGTCCGAAAGAGTTGCAAGATGATCTTTACGGACTGGAAAGAATTCCTTTTAAAACATTAGCCATAACCTTAATGCTATAATTCTCTTTAATATGGAATCATCAGTTCTAGAAAAAAGTTTTATCTATTTCCCCAGTCAACTTGTAGTGACAGCAAGCATTACGGTATAACAAAAACCCAAACATGGGAAATTTACAAACTGACATGTCTATAACTAAATAGTTTAGTGACATTAACAACAAAACATCACCCTGCTTGTTAAGCCACCGTATAATCAGTTTTCCCCCTCTGCCATTCCTGCCATTGTGTCGTATAAGGGCTTGTGCAATGTCTCTGGCAAGTAAAACGTAAGGACGCCACCTACAACCCCGCATACTCCAAACACAGCAAATGGTATGCCGCCGCCTAAAACCACAACAAAAGGTGCCAAAATAGCTCCCATTTGCGCTGCTTGAGTTGCACATCCAAGAGCTGCGTTTCTGACCACAGTTGGAAACAACTCCATCGTGTATATAAACAATAAATTATAAGTCCCCGCCATCCCAAATATCCCCAGCACACCGCAAACCATTCTCACAACTTTCCATGGGCCATTTCTTGCCATTAAACACCCCGCAAGACAAAACAATCCACTAAACCATTGGGTGCCAATCGCTAATGGCTTTCTCCCATACTTATCTAGCAAAATGGCTGTCAATAAAAATGCAGGCATTTCCGCAACTGCATTTACCAGGACAGTGAGATAAAGATTTGTGTCTAGGTTCACGACATTTAAACTAAGCCCGTAATATACAATTGAGCTGGAAAAACTTATTGCCACGGTCAAAAACAAACGAAGTCGGGTTAATGGTGATTTGAGAACATCCAATATAGAGCCCGTGACGGCTTCTTTTTCATCCAATCCTTCTTTATCTGAATTATCATTGTTTTCTTTATCATCATCCATGGCAAGAGAAACATTAGCAGGAAGGTATTTTCCATTGCATTTAGCAATGTCACGCATTATTTTCATAGCATCATCACTTCTGCCACGAACTAAATACCATCTAGGAGATTCAGAGACAAAAGGAATGATGATGCAGAGAAAGAGGATGGAGGGAATAGAAGCGGCAATGTATAGAGAGCGCCATGTTTGGAAAATGTAAGCGATTCCTGATAGAATTGCAATGCCACCAGAAAAGAAATAGAATGTGGACATTCCAGCAATGCCACGTTTGGAAGGACCAACAGGTTCAGTTGCCAGAACAAACGCGCAAAGGCCTACCCCTCCAGTACTGAAGCCTGTAAGAAATCGAAGAAGGACGTAGATCCAGTAGTTGGGTGAAAATGCTGTTAAGCAACCAAAGATGGCGTTGAGTATGCAGACCATTGTCAGAGATCCTTTTCTCCCCAAATTTGAGTCAGAGAGGTGGCCAAATATTCCAGCACCTGATAAACCAGAAAAACTTAGCAAAATTGGACCAATTTTATGTTTGCACCAAGTGTAACATTTAAGTGACTTTTAGCTGAAAAAGTAGTTGTAGTACTGCTCTTACTCAGATAGCAAAAATGGTGGCTGGAGACCCTGGAGTGCCCATAGTTAGATGTGGTCTTATGAATCAGATTCGTAATATAGTCCACTTATATTACTTGCTCTCTTCTCTGGTAATCTAGTAGTGCTACAAATTCAAAAGTTTGTGTACGACCTATCAAGCTATCTCAGTTGTTAAACAGAAGTACGCGAGTACTTAAATCACATGAATGGATTCATTATAAACCTGTATTTCTACTGCACAAGGGTCCAATCCAGCCAAAAAGTAATTTTAATTTAATTTGTGTTGTTCCACCGTTAGTGTGGTCATTTCGACATAAAAAAATAAAAAAAAAATAAAAAAATCTAAATATATCCATTTGAACCGACAGGAATTTTTTGTGCATAAGACAACATTTTATTCAAACATTGTAAGCCGGTAGCATATTCCTTTGTACACACTTAGGTGCCTCCAGAATCCAGTCTATTTATCGTAAATTATCAGGAATTTTTAATATTCGTAAGTGTCCATGTCAATACATAATTATTTGACTTACTTTGACTTGAAGACATAAAATTATATAAAATTACATAGTGACGGATCAGAAAACTTTAATATATTTTTTTGTAATTAGTTGAAAGTAGTAAAACAAAAATGAGCGCAATCAAAATTTCGTCACTGTGTATATAATTTATATAGTTATCACTTATCAACTCGGAGTCTTGTGCAAATGAAGCTAGCCTACCTGATAAGGCAGTAAAACGACAAACACAAGACGATGATACCTTGTATTTCTAACTACATATAATTATTTTTTTCAAATAAAGCAGCCTACTTTATTCGTATGCACTATACAGTAATCATTATCCTTTATTAAGAGATAAGAAAGACGGAAGAGCTATACATCTTCTCTTTATTAATTATTTGTCAAGATTATTTTGAAGAATAAAAAAAGGACCAGTTTCTCAGTATACATGGTTTATGGTTATAAAATATTTGCAACTAGGTAAAGTAACAAATATTAAGAAGACAGAGTCATAAAACAAAATGATGTAAAATACAGACCACGAAATGTTATAAAAGGATTGGTCAGTTTGTCCTGAGTCACAGCTAGATTAATTAGTTCATGTGCACCATCCATTTAACGTGCTTATAAAACTACTAGTTATGTTAAAAAGCAGTGTTACATACCTCAAAAGTGTTCCTAAAAATATTTGTGGACCATGTATTTTTATTTATGGGACTTATATTAATAAATGATGGGTCCATGTCATTTATAAGAAAGTAGCCAATCACATATTAACAACTCAGCATTCGAGAATCGTTTTGGGGACTCACGCATTTCTCTATATTAAAATACTCTAAGCCAATCAAGGGGGAAACCTCTGTTCTTACCAGCTCCCAATTGTCTACATTGTCTATTTGTGTGCAAAGCTTCGTTTAGATATCAGTAAAACCAAAGTCAAACTTTTTAACCAAATCACTGACCTGTTATATAATAGTTTAATTATGTTATCATGTTAATAAATTATGCGCCGTGCAGTACAGGGAATACATGTGCAGTGTATATTCATGTATAATTTATTTGCCTCCCTGCATCGACCTTCCTACTACGTCCACTTCTGTGTCTCTCAACTCTGTACATGGAACTATAGCCTAGTGTGCAAAAGAATCGTATGAATATTCGATAAACGAATAAAAAATTTCAATTTTAGAAATATTTTAGTAACGCCATATATATGTGTGTATGCAGCGGTGTGTTAGTGCAAAACATGATTCATGAACAAAGATTTTATATAGAAGTAGAAAACATGAACACTAAGACAATAAATAACGTTGGGACAAGATAGGCAACGTAGCAGATGATAAAATCAATGAAATAATGAAAGAAATAACAGCATTAATGGTTAAAAAAATGAGAAAGGAAAGTTGTTACCGATCATGCAACCACCGAAAAACAAAGCTTGCACTAAGCCAACTTTATATTTTTCACCGCAAATCAATCCCCATTCCGACACAGTTGAACTTCCAGTTCCGCCACTCCACTGCCACGCGCCGTCGTCCAACCCGCACACACTGGTGGCTGTAGGAGAACATCCTGTTCCATTACAACGCCAGTCTGGTTCACGGTCCGCGAAAATCATGACCATGGTGTGAAAAGCCTCCAAAGCCCATGCTAAGCTTGTGAGTAGGAAGTGTCTTAATTGATAAGACCCGAATTCTCCGCAATATTGTTGTAACATCTGGTCTATGTATAGCTTTTCGTTTCCGTTTTCTCCGGTGATCGGAATTTTGGTGTCGGGAGGAAGTAACGGTGACCGGATGGTGGTGGGGGATGATAAGGGGGATGAAGGGCCTGGCATGTTGTTGTGTTGTGTTACTACTCAAAACTAGTGTTGTTTTGAGGGAGTTGTTGTACTTGTACATATAGGAAGATTTGATTAGTCGGATTTAGAATACTAATATAATAATACTTGTTCCTTTTTTTTTTTTTTTAATCATTTTCCAGATACTCTTTTGCATTTTTAGGTAAATATTAAAGTATATGAGATTGTTTTTTTATAATATATCAAAGCCAAAAAGAGTTGATTTCTTGACAAAAAGAGACGAGGGTTGATCTAATTTTTAATTTTTCCAACTCACCTTAGTAGTTTAAAAAGATTAGTAGTATATTTAGAGGAGTCTTAGTTCAAAGTTGAAACACTTGTAGTTGTTGCTAATATAATTTGTTTTGAAAATGAATATTGATCTAATTTTAATTGGTTTATTATACTGATTCAATCTTTATCTGGCAGGATAATTTAAACCAAATAGGCCAACCCAAAGAGATTCGAGGATTGTCCTCTTTTGTAAGTTGGATATTCTTCAAACCTTTGATTTAGGATCCGGGATCCATGAAATAGTCAAACATATGTTCCATACAAATTATGTACATCTAAATTCTAATATTAGCGTCTAAAATGTGTTCAAAAAATTTAATAGAAATATGGAAAACATAATTCAGTATAATAATAATAATAATAATAATAATAATAATAATAATAATAATAATAATAATAATAATAATAATAATAATAATAATAATAGTTACCTATTTTTACATAGTTTATTGGCCAAGAAGTATCACAGCAATTTTATTTGTTTACAATGATGTTATTTAATATTCCTTCTTTTGGCGCTTAGACTAAAATAAAATATTAAATCACTACTTAATTCATTTTACAAATAACTGATGCATTCCTGCCTGCTTGCAACATATTGTCATGAGATGCGTGACACTAACATGGTCATGTGGTACTCCTGCTACTGAGCTTTTTAATTAAAAACTGTAGGAAGAAAGAGGTAGATTGTACAAATAGCACAATGTTTTCTATAAGTAAAAGAAATTGCTTATAATGGATGGAACACTATGAACAAAAAAAAAACAGAGAAAATTTGAAAACGGAGCATAAATGCAAATACATTCCGTTTTAAAGGGGAATCTCTTTTCTTTTTTCCAGATAAAAGCAGCTAGCTTTAAGCCTTTAAACCAATAAAGCTGTATGCGCACGTGTCCAAAACCAATTTTATTTTTAATCAAAAACATCTTAGATTGTCACATTTTTGCACAGGCACATTATGGATTATGAATTTTATGATTGCCAAATGTATTGTTGAGATTTCTGCAGCAATTCATATAATGAACACAACTATTATTGTAAAGTATTACACATTAGTGAAAGGCAAGTGTAACAGACGGTGTCATGACACAAATATGCTTATATCATTTAGCAACCAGGATCTATGTTGCTTGTACAATAATGAAACCTTGCAATCCCTAACAACTTTCAAACTACAAACTTGTGATCTTCTTTAAGTGTTAAAACGTGATTCTCTTCATCTTATTTCAAGTCCAAAAAGTGGTTGGAATAATATTCGGGTCTTTCCACAACATCATCTCAGAGCAATACTTCCGCAATCCTCTCATTACCATTTTACGTTGTAGTTCAGTGGAAACTGCTTGAATCCCAACCATTGTTAGCCTGGATTTCCACTTGCTAGATAGCTTCTGTTGTTCCACTCTGTTCTTCCTGTCACGAGCAACAGAAATCCATATTTATACTGCTTCGTGACAGGAAAATTGCACGAAAAATCTTTCTGTTCTTCGTGCGCGTAGGGGCGTTAAGAAGTACAATTTCCGTGCAAAGAGTGGCATGAAGGACTGGCTTCCAAACCTGAAACAAATGATTATCCGTTGAGCTATACTGCTTCTGTATATCACTCAATAATGCATTGACTTCACAATCAAAGTGATTTGAGAATGAGTTAAGCAAAGATTCTTCTGTCAAATTTTGAAAACCAAGTCTACTATGTACGGAAGGATAAGGAGAACATATAATCCTGGATTGTTCACTCTATAACTCATGAAATACTGTAGTCAGGATCGACGATACATTGTTATTAGCAGCTAATTGTGCCTAATAATGGTTCAGCCTGGTGTTTCACTAGAACAATGGTTAATTCTTGAGCTGTTGTCTGAGCCAGATTACCTTCTTCGAGATGTAATTTCCAACTGCAGCAATGAGGAAACAATCAAAACTTAATATACTCAAAAAATTAATGATGTGCAAAAATATAAAAGTACGTAGTATTAAAAAGATACATGTTATAAACATATTCAAGCAAAAATTTATTGTTCTATTAATTGGTATCATAGGCAAATCGAAAGAATCAGATGGATGTTGCTACAAAATCTTTTTGAGACATGTACCTAAAATTATATTCCGCAATATGGTCCTTGTTTAATGTGATGGAGCTAGCATTAATATCAATTAATCTCCTTAGTCCTCCCGAAAATGTTGTTAGGATAATCTTGCCACCTAAAATTGGAATTTCACAGAATACCTTTGGTGGCGATTTGAACTTTCTTGTTGTAATGCCAGCCTGACTCTTACATGCTCCTGTCCTTCAAATACCTCCATGAACTGATCCTGCTACTAATGTACCTTCAACTTCTAAGGCTACAATCCGGCAAGCAGGTCGAACTTTTAGTGTTAGGACTTGTGACCAGGAAATGATGACAATTCTTTGCAGATGGATTCATAAAACATATGAAGGAGGAGCTCTGTTTGTTTGTTATTAAACCATAATTATTATGACAAACTGATTGTGTAGACTTAACTGGTTCCATTATCTAATGTAAATTCAATACCATTACTGGGCTAGGCCCAACAATTATAACTTGTGGTATTCATTGAGATAGCCCAAATTCAAAGGTTCGCTTCTTCATGTGACAGGTGGAGCGGAGGGAACTAAGAGCACGTGATAACGTGGTTTTCCCACAAAAACTTGATAGACAAAGAAGCAGCACGTAATAATAATCACAGTAGTTGTGGCTTTGTCCCAAGTCCAACCAACACTTACAAATTGGTAAGAAATTGTCCATACTACACTACTAGTATCATTTTATTATTATTAGTGTTTCTTCATTTTCCATCTTCTTCGTCGTCATAAGTACGAAGGAGAAACGTGAATTCTTTATAGTCTATATGAAAATAATGAGTATTAAGATATGTACATATTTAAATTAATTATCCATATAATTTGAATATATATAACACGCATTTTTTGTTGATATTTCATATCTTTTTGTCAAATTTTGTATTTGTTAAAATATAATATAAGATTCTAAAAAGTAAATTATCACTTAGATAGTAAGTGCTGGTAATCCACATTTTGATCTAGCAATTATATATTTATCACTTAGATAGTAAGTGCTGGTAATCCACATTTTGATCTAGCAATTATATATTTCTGATTCACACTCATCTAGCAAAGACATTCCTCCGTCACCTTGGTTACTTATGAGTATTCACGGCCTATCAGTTCTTTACAAAAAAAAAAATCTGTTAAATTTTTAATCGGAGGGCAGGATAGTGTGAAAGATAGAATACATGTAGCAATAACTTTCTTTACCTAAAAAGAAGCCAAATGGAGTACCCGTTTGGGAAATCTTAAAATAAGTAACTTATGACTTAAAATGAATAAGTAACTTATAAGTGGTAAGTAGATAAATGCTTATAAGTTATACAAGTGTTTGGTATATTTCAGAATTGTTTTTTACTTAAATGAACTAAAATAAAAAATTTATGAATATGATTATCTTAGTTCGTGAATTATAAGTTAGATTAACATTTTGAAACATATATTCAAAAACTAAAAGTTAATAAAAAGGTGAAAATCAAAATAAGTTGAGAAAAAGTACGTCGTTACCAACATTTAACTTATCAGCTTATAAGTTGTAAATTCGACTTATAAGTTGGGCTGACAAACACTCATCGATAAGTACTTACGGGCTTATAAGTTAATAAGCTGACTTAACAGAAATGCCAAACAGGCACGGAGTATTTGCTTTAGCGTTGTTGTCATGAAAATGCCGGAGTGGTAGGGTGCGGTAGCCCCTACACTAATATTAAAACCCATTTCATTTCACCTTTTCCCTACTTTGTTACTAATGTCCGTTCGAACGTTTCCCAAAATTGATACTTTTAGTACTACTTCTCTCCGGATTATAATAACAATCTTATTTCTAAATTTTTATATTTACTGAAAAATATTAGTTTTGATGATATATTCTTACTTCCACTGCCATTTATATTTATCATAAATATAATAATTTATTAAGAATATAAAATTACCTCAATGTTATGAAATTTCCAAAATGAATAATTTGAAAAAAAATATTTACATATTTACATTATAAAAAATTTCTTAAAAAAGACTACTATTAAGAAGGATGAAGTAAAAAGTCTGTTATGCTTTCTTACGTCAAACTAGTAGGATAAGGGCAAGTGCAGCAGTGATCCAAAGATCCAAAATTTGGGGCAGTTTACCCCAAATTCTTCTGCAGCAGCGATTCAAATGGTGATCCAAATTTGGATCAGTGAATAGAGTTGATCCAAATTTGGATCACCACTATTCAATGATCCAAATCTTATTTAATATAAAATAATGATTTAGTTATTTGTATATTTTAGTTTATTGATTCAAAATTGATTTTGTGACTTTTTCAATTACTTACTTAATAATACTATGTAATTAATAATACTTAATTAATAATAATTAATTACTTAATGCGTTTATCTTTAATTAAGAATTCAATTTAAATGTTTTTTTACATATATTAAATAATTATATTATTAATGTAATTACTTTATTAATGATAATATAAATAGCTAATAATGATTATATATTAAAT